>JYFJ02004031.1:0-35451 GCA_000934665.2 Catajapyx aquilonaris
TTCCTTGCGACATTATTTCTGGTGGCCACGGTTTCCGTTGCCAAAGCACCCAGTTCGCCGGAACTGCCGTCACTTCCAGACGGTATAAACACACCTTTAGGGGGGAAGTTTGTTTTGCCTGGAACTCTTTGCTTTTCATTTTACTGTGCTCTTTGGGATAGGATAGGGACGGAAGGAAGCGGCTGTGGCCTATTAATTACGGAAGCAGCTCCAGAATTTTCCTGGAAGGACCATGGGAAACCACAGAAAACCACGGTCAGAATTGCTGGCCCCGGGATTCGAACCCAGGACCTCCCGATTAGCAGTCGGACGCCTAATCCACTATGCCAACCTGCTTCGGTCTACTATACATGGTTTAAGACGTTTACAAACTACCTGAAGGAAAGGAAAAACATGCACAGATAAGAAGGTACAAATATATGGAAACTTCATCATAAATGTGAGTGGGGTTGGAGTGTGCATGCAAAACCCAGGGGTGAGTAAATCTCCTCATACGCATCCTTTGGGGCATTACAAGTGATTAGAGATGATATAAAGGGGTGTGGGTCATTTCACCGACACCCACCCGGCCGACAGGCCATGTCACCGACAGACATTTCACCGACAAGGAGGTTCCCCGACAGGGCGTTTCACCGACAGTCATTTGATCGACAAATTTACCCACACAATTCCGATATGAAAACCATCCAGTCACTGGAGAGACGGGGTCCAGATCACACCTCATTTTCGCAGCGCCCCTTATGGAAGAAACCACCTGACAGATGTATCCCGTTTCTATAAATTATAAACGGAGCATACATTTCCAATTACATTGCATGAATGAAATACTTGTAGTCAGACACCCGGACAACAACTGCTTACCGGGGAAGCTGTAGGTGACGACCTGATTCGCTAAAAGATATTCTCGTGGGAAACATGAAAATGAGGTGTGATCTGGACCCCATCTCTCCAGTGACTGGATGGTTTTCATATCGGAATTGTGTGGGTAAATTTGTCGATCAAATGACTGTCGGTGAAACGCCCTGTCGGGAAACTCCTTGTCGGTGAAATGGCTTGTCGGTGGAATGGGTATGTTGGTGAAATGAGTATGCCGGTGAAATGGCCTGTCGGCCAGGTGGGTGTTGGTGAAATGACCCGCTCCGGATATAAAGCACTTGCAAGAATGTGCATACATTACGTGCATATAATACACCATGTTGATGTACTTTAGTTTCTGCACAAGGTCGCAGAACCAAACCCATGCGGACAAAATGGGCTGATAGTATTTAGTTTTCCTCATATACACTGTACTCCCGATTATCCGGGCTAATGACTGCACGAGTGTTACCAGATAATCGGAAAACAGTCTTAGTCCCCGTAAAAAATGAGTTATTCACAGGTTTTTAATGTACTACTGTATGGAGAGTATGCTGCTTGGCTGAATCAAAATAATAAAACTTAGCATAGATTTTTACTTTTTGTCTTCTAGAAAAAGTATTATATTTCTTCGTTGGCGAGACAAATTGACGGTGGGTGGAATTTTCATTCCACTGCTAGGTACTGCTAATTTAGTAGTACCAGTGTTGGCACTGGTAGGTCTACTGCTAACTTAGCAGTACCTAGCTGTGGGACAAAAATTTACATTTTTTCGGACTTTAAATTTAAATTTAATATTTTGGGCAATGCACGGATAATCAGGAGTGCAGTGTAATTACCAGTCAGTCATCAATTACATCATACCAAATATTTCTAGCACTTGTTTTGGTATAACTAGAATACTAGATTGCCCAAAAATTGACGTGATGTTGCATAGCAGCAACATCAGTTGTAACAGTTCACAAGTACAAGCTCATGATCAGCTATAACAGATATTGCAGTTTTGGCTAATGCCACATGCTTCTTGAATGCTTCTTGAAACTGCCTTGCTGGGATCCAGCAGCAATCAAAGCTACATAAGTGTAAGCAAAACTGGCGACTTGTGCTTCACTTCCTCACTCACATTGAAATGAGAAAATTCTTCAAAATAAATCAAGAAATAAATTTAAACATCTGCATGTTAAATGATTGAATTAAGTACAGGATATACCGGGATAGGCCCTGAACAAAGCAGCAGATTTTGTGTTCATTTCAGAATGGAGAACATACTTGTCCATGAGGTTGACTTTAGGTGGGCCTCCTCCTCCTCTCACTGCAGGAGTGGCCATGTCTGCAGGGATGGGTGCCCTTGCACCCTCAGCAGGTAGGGGTTCAGATGGTTTACAGATAATGGGAGCATTGGGCTGCAGATTGACCACACTGAATGGGCACAGGGCTCCATCAGTGGTGAGTAGGTGCAGCATGGGCATTGGAGGTAAAGTCTGGTTCTCACCTGAAGAAGGAAATGTCCATATAAACGTAATGTTACTTTGTGCATCCTGCTTTGTATAGTCCAAAATTTCAGTGATTGTTCAGCCTCTCTTTAACAATTTCAACCAATCATGAAGAGGTTGGTTGGCTTTCTTTGGCTTTGATTAGATTACGGTACCGGTAGCAATAAAGTCTCACCCCACACAAGTGGCCTCTGTACTGCAGTGTCCAAACCCATCCCAATTGGGTAAGTTTCAACCCTATTGACAAATGGGATTGAAGCCCTTGAGTCACCATCTTGATTCCAAAGTTGCCACTGGGTCTTATCTTCGGCGATGGGACCAAAGACGCAAGTGTCAACTGCATTGCTTGATGTACATATTATAACGCTCCTGGAAAAATGTTATTGAAAAATCATTTTCTAAACTATAATAATTCCACTTCGTAATTTTCTAAATGAACTTTTTATCTACTGATCAGAGTTCAAGTTAATTCTTCCTGTAATAGTACAAGTTCTCACCAGTCAGGTTGATGGAACATGAAAATCTGAGGATGCCGTGTCTGAGCTATGGTGTAAAATATGTCACTATAGTTGGTAAAGCCAACATTCCCTCCTTTTGGAGTTGACACCAAAACCAAAGCTGTAAGATAAAACAGCATTACAAATATGCAATAAAAGTAATAGAACAACAGGTGTAAAGTACAACACAAAATGGCGCATTACAATACACATACATGGATGCCATTTTAGTCCTTAAGTTAAGAAAATTGTCTGTATAATAAAAGGAACCCTGCATTGATGCTGCTTCGCAAACTTGCTGATCTCAAGAGCTGGCCAAAAAATGGTCAGGAGTTGTGCACAGGCATGAAAAATCAGGCAAAGAAATGGCAGGTGGTCCCACGCATTTTGTGATCAAAAAGCATATTGTTTGTGCTTTGTAGAATAGAGTCAAAGAAAATAAAGTATGTTCACTACCATGTTGTTAATAATGGTGACTTCCTTCTCATGATACAAATGTTAAAAAGCCCAGTGAAACAGTAAATTATTTTGCACAGGATATTACAATCATGCTCACAGAATACTTGATCATGCTCATCTTTTTAGCACTAAGGACTTACAAGGAGGGCACTCTGCCTCAGAAGCATCCCTGTATGCTGCTAGAAACAAGTAGTTAGATATCCAAAGGACATTCACCACCGTAACTAAATTCTTAAACTCCTGTGGGCCTGGAGCAGGGAGAGTCTTGACTTCCTTCAAGTCTGGCTTGTATTGGGTCATCGTTCCATCAGCCTTACCCACAACCAATTGCTTTCCTTTTGGACTCCAGCATAGACAACTAAACGAATGAAATAATACTTGTGAGGTAGTATTCATCACTGTGCAAGTAACTTGTCAGAGCTTTACAAAATTCACAGGGATTCAGACAGTGTTTTCAGCAGAGTCAAAGTGGACTTAGCAAGAACACATTTCATTCCATCTCACACGATGGCAACATTTTAAATCTTCCAAAAGCATAATAATTTTTTGTGAGGTTTGACAGAAAGAATGTAACAGCATAGCTTACGTGGCACCAGTCGAGTAATTCAGGCTGTGCAGCTCAACATTCTTCCCCTTAACTTCAATCATGGCAACACTACCATCCGAAACGCATGCCACAAAGACGTCAGGCATTGCTGGGTTCCACATCAGATCTGTCACATTTGTAAGAGGTGTTGCAGATAAGCGGGTCTCCAGAAATGGCCTTGCAAATTGGTCCTGGAAAGGTGCATTCAAATCAAGATTATTTTAGGGGGTTCTGTCAGACGAAATTGCTACTTAAATTACAACGAGTATTGCAAACAGATGAATTCTACACTACCAATAGGCCTAACCATAAAAAAATTCTGAATGGGTTCAAACATAATTTCCTGCTTTATAACTAAAATGGACAGACACAAACCTTTCCAAGGCTGCGAACATCATAGAGATAAACATGCGGGCATGAGTCTCTAGAAAAGACCAGGGACAAGGTCAGCTGGTCACAGCTCAGAGCAATGTGTGTTGCAGCTACAGACAGCAGCACCCTTTGGCAGGGAAAGTCAGTCGCAGGTTTCCGTCGGATGTTTGGCTCACATTCGTCAGCAGCAGCAATATCGTGTGTCCACAAAACTACAACGCAAATATAATGGAAGTGTGGCATTCATGTCCTGAGAACGATGACTCCAACCCAACCACACCCAATACCTGCAAGCTGATTCCCTCTGGCAGCAAAGACAAGTCCAAACCGACTGGCAACGGCCAGCAAGAAAGTGGGCCTGCTGCCATCTTCGCTTCCTCCTCCCTCTGCGCTTCCTGGAAACACTTGGAGCTGCCTGCACGCCTTGAACACAAAATCCTGGGAAAACAACAACGGAGGGGGAAATGAACATGCCGCCCTGCAACGGCCACGAGGTGAAAACGCCCCTCTGAAAGTAGTACATACCTGCACGTCTTCCCTGGCCGATGGAGGCAGGCTGACCATGGCTCGAAATGCGAGTGGACTCGAGGCAGCGGCAGAACCCGCAGCACACTCCTTCAACCCTTTCTCGCACGCAACGATGGAACGATTTGAAACAGACAAGCGATGCTCAGCTCCTCCAACCGTCTCCTCTGCGCTGCAATATGATGGCAGCCCAAACAGTCCGACCAAATAAGCACAGCTGCTACAACGAAAAAACAGCCAAAGTCGCATTCACAGCATTGCATTTAGAGTAACTGCGACTTGCATAGCTGCTTGATTTAAAGCGTATGTTGGGAGCGTATCCAAATATTCGCTATTACATTGGCTCAATCTTAAACTACTTTTATTATGCAACAGTTGATGTCAATGTCACACAATATTTTTATACCTGATGCCGTAATAATGCCCACTGTTGAGCAGACGTTTTGTGTTGCAGATAATCAGATATATCACGTCAAAGATGGCGAGCTCGGCAGTCAGAAATCGACTGACCTCCTAGCTGCAGACGTCCTGTCCTTCGACGTTTCTTCGAATAATGCAAGTACTCGTGTGCACTGCACGTGGTAACCGCGTCACGGTAATGTTACACCACATGTAAAGAGACCTGTGATCTGAGAAAGGTCACTGGGTCAGTGACTGCCATCCCACTGCCAGAAACATGGCACTGTTTGATAACAAGCATTGGCTGCTCTGCAACATCAAGCACTCTTTCATGTCTTCAGATGACACAGGTACAATCAGTTAATAATAATAATAAGAAGAAGAAGAAGAAGAAGAATAATAATAATAATAATAATAATATACATCTCGTGCAGAAATGTGTGAGGCTGTGATGTTGGGCCTGGACATCCCCCAGCACTTGGCCCCAGTCACCAAGTGTGATTGCTATCCTGACCTGTGTGAGGGTGACTCAGAGGATTTAAATGGATCTGCGCGATCTGGCGATATTCAGTCAGACAGCGATTTTGGCAGTCACAGACGGAGGTCCAACACTGCTCAGAGGCTGGACAAGATGCGGCGGGAGAGAAAGAATGCTGCAAAGGTCAAGACTGTTTATTGGAAGGACCACTCGGCACAACTGAGCCAGGATGACATGGCAGAATTATTTGCACCAAAGGAGATTCGGAAGAGGCCAGCCACCATGACCTCTGCGCTGACCACACTGCTGGAAAAATTCCCAGATGCCCACATTAACCCATTCATGGAATATGCCAAATTTGATGGAAGTGTAAGCATTTTTATTTACTTAAAAATATGCAGTTAATTTTGCATGTTTCTTATTGCACTCTTTTGGATCTGATTGAAACTTGTTGCCGCATATGATGGGAGTATACATGAATGGCATTCTCCATTCCAGACTCATGTAGCTGCCTCCGCCAAGAAAGTAGCCATCTTCATGACAATGCTGACAGGGGACAAGCGCAACTACCCGCTGCAAGTGGTGGTGGCCAGCAATGCCAAGGTCCATGATGTCATTGGGCTCACCTGTTGGAAGTGCATGAATCAGTATAAAGACGTTCATCTCAAGTAATGTTTTTCACTCCTTCATGATTTTTTGGGGGTCAAGCATATACTTTGCTCAATTGCGCAGTACACTGCATTACTTGCAAAATTGTAACAAAAACATTTCGGAAAAATGATTGCAAGTTTGTATCACTAATGGTAGAAGCATCAGTGTCTGTGTGCCACGTTGTTGCATTCACTGCCAAATGTTTGTAAAGAATAATGTTTCTAAAGGTGAGTTTTCACAACAATTTAGGTAGCTACGACCACATTATCTGTATTTGAATATGTTCTCCATGCACTATTAACAAAGTCATTTTGTACTTCAAGGGAAGGAGTTGAGAATTACAGCCTGTACATGGCTGAAGATGATGGGGAAGTTGACTGGGACTTTCCATGTCTGGATCCTCGTGAGGCCTTTTCAAAGTTTGGCTTCAATGTGTTGGCTCTGGTGGAAAAGCCACCTGAAGAGAAACTTGAAGGGGAGATGACCACCATATTTCTGTAAATATTTTGGACAATACATGGAGAATGTACCACCATCACTGTCACTCTGCTAAGGTTTGTTGCTAAATCTCAGTTGCTAATTGCCTTCACACTTGGCAGGGAGATGACAGACGGGGAGACACTTCAGGTGCAGGCAGATGGGGCCGATGTGACTCTCCACGATGTCCTTGTACGTGCACTTCGCCAGAGGAAGGGTGGGCTCACCCTTTCCAGTGTGGATCTCAATAGGTACAAGATCCAGAGGAAGACACACCCTGGAGAAAATGTGGACCTTGAACTTTCAGTGTCCCAAGTTGACTCCCTACACCTCAGGATAGTCAATGAGAACAGTAGGTTTATTTCACTAGTGCAACTCTTGTGCTGTGCTCTAACTGCCTTTCTGCACTCTAGCTGAGGTCCAGGAAGCCATGAGTGCCAAAGCCAAGTTCCAAGGACAAGTCCAAGCCATGGCTGCCCCACTTTATGAATCATATCGGGTTTCTCTTGTACATCGCATGCGTGCAAAAACTGATATACTTTTAGGTAAGTACAGTGTGTCACGCTTATTATTCAATTTGGTCAAATATTAGCAAGGAAGCCAGGGGCCATCAGAGAGTTGTGATTCTGTTCTGTTCTGGAGGATGGGTGCAAGAAAACCCTAGTGTGACCTTACAATGACAGCCTCCGCTCCATACCCACCAAAATGTGGGGGCTGATTTAGGAGGGTACCAAAAGCCATGTTGTACACAGCTCAAAAGTAGATGATGATCTGATCATACTTGAACACGATCCAATCACAATATTTTGTTATTTGTTTGGTATTACTATTATAACAACAGTAATAACAACCCAAATACATACGTTGGGGCTGGCTATACATGTCCTGTTCTTGTATCCATGGACAGGTGACTTTTCATTTACTTCCATGCATATCTGCATCTGACAATTTCACGACTGGGTCAAGACTCGTGACTGGGTCGTGTCTCATGACAACTTCTTGATAGCATGCAGGAATAGACTAAGTTGCCTGCCCACAAACATGAGAACTGGACCTTAAAGTGTTCCCAAGCTTATGAGAAGAATTTTCAAGCGAATATGAGATTTTTTTAGTGTGAGCAAGAAGTCATCAGATGAATGAAGTTTGAGATTAGGAGTTGCACACTTGAGAAACACCATGTACACTTTTTTGGAAAGTGCACAACCCTTCGGGCTGAGAAGGCTTCTTGTTCTAACACATATTTTCAAGACAGCCATTTCTCGCAAGCTAGGGAACACAGTTTTACAGTTCATGGGACTGAGAGATGTTGTAAATGCAGAAATGTGCACATCGAATGAGTTTTTGCCATTCCATTATATTTTGCAACACCACCTCGTTAGGGTACAGTAATATTCACACTTGGATTAAACTAGCTGATATCTCCGTTTGGTGAAACACACTTTCAGGGTCATTGACTTATGAAAATCAACTACATAAAAGTCACAATCTCTAGAAGAAAAGAAGCCAATGTACAGATTTTAAATACATTATAGTTGAATTTAATAATCTTTTAAAAGTCTCATCTATAAACAAAGAAGTCATTGGCTAATTTAAAAAACGAATCTTATACTTTTTGCACAATGATATGTGCAGCCCTCTTCACTGATGCAAAGGATGCTTCAACAACTGGTCTCATTTGTGGAGATTCCTGTGAGAAACCAAATATAACCACTGACACATTGCACTGCATATTTGAAAAACAAACAAACATGCGCAGCATTAGTAATGTTTTTACACATCTCTCAATTGCAGGTATATCAGGAGAAAAGATTGAGATCCACCCTGTCCAGCAGAAAGCCTCAAAATTCTGGCCTCGTGCCAAAGCCATTTCGTATGATGTGGGAAGTGTTGAGTCGTGTGACCTGGTCAGTCCCAAGGGTGGCCCCCAGTCCCAAGGGTTGGTGCGACTAGTACTGAGGTCATCAGAGCATGGGTACAAGAGGCATGAGTTCGAGGCAGATGCAGACACAGCACGGGAGATTGTCAAGAAGGTGCACCACATACTAGAGATGAGCTCCAGTGATGTCAGAAAGGATTTCATGGCCATTCAGGCCATGAAAGCACTATAGTCACACACGTACAGAAAGTATTGACATACTATGAGTCATCTTGCATGGGGTCCTTATCTGTGACAGGAAGATGGCTTAACATGGCCAACATTGTGTGTGGGCACAGTTCCATTGCTTTCTTCCCTGGAAATGTAAAGAGTAATAAAGAATTATGCAAAAATGCAGTGACGTAGCCACCTCACCTGCAGTCAGTCTTGCTTGATCAATCTTCTTTTGAATACTTCTTATCACCTCCTCATCTGTGATTAATAAAGCCTGGCGTGCTTCTTCTTTTGCAAGCAGTTGCTGGTTCACTTCCTCCAGCTCTGACAGGATCTTCACATAGTGAGGAGCCTGAGATACGAATTCCTCCATGTCGGGCTTTCGGGTATGGTGTTCAGGGCCAAACGTGATTTGTCCAGATTCAACTTTATGCAGATGCCTGATGGTAAATTTCGTTTATTTACTAAATATTTTTGGATATCCAATATGCACATGCAACCCAAGTTACAGTCTACCTCGTTTACACAGTGTTATGATATTAAGTCCCACTGAAATTGATAAGCATGTGCAAACAGTGTTCACTAATACTGTAGAAAGTGCTATCCAGCTGCCCCTTCTTTCCTTCCTTCCACACTACTCAAGCCACTGAAGCTGTTGATATAATATGATTTCCATGCTGAGTGGAGAAGTGACATGCAAAATAGTAATGCTGGGCTTGTTGACTGCATACAACTGTTCATTGTTGGCTAAAATGAATGAGTTTACTTTCTTACTCTGCTCTTTCTCAGTATGTTTTAATGGCACTACACTTAAAATAATCAAGAGTTCAGGTAATAGTAGAATCTGCATTAGAAACCAGCAGATTTTCCTGTAACACTCACTTGCATGTCTGGCTATAAAGGTGCTTCCGCTCTCTCTTCATTCTTTTAAATGCATCCCTCTCAGCTTTGTAGATGGCAATAGAGGCCCGCAGTTCTTTTACACGTTCACTTTCTTCTGGTTTCCTAAAAAGGGATTTTTTGCTATAACTTTTACATGGAGGTTGTATGTTGCTACATGCCAAGTTCCCTCTTAAAATGAAACGAATGCGTATTTGGACAACTGAGTCAGTAAAAAGATTTCACTACAAAATAAGAGCACCTCAACATTACGATGCCTAAGGATTATATTGTCGTATCTCGTATGTTTTAACATACGAGATACGACAATATAATCCTTAGGCGTCGATTAATGACCGGTTTAAATAATGTGTGACAATATGCACATCATTTTCATGTCCTCCAAGATCAGAAGGAAAAATTAAAAACATGCCATCTAGAAGAGATCCTTCACTTCTCTGACCCAGACTTCCCTCACTAGAGACCTTAACAAACAACAACTCACATCGTCACATCTCTCATGTCAGTGTTGGCAGCCAGCTCCTGCATAGCTTCTTTAGTAAGCTTCACTAGATCATGGAAGTATTCTTTGGGTCCATCAATGGCCCTCATATCATGGCATGTGTTAACAATGCTTCCCCTCAGCAGAATTCCCATCCTTTCCTGTAAGGGCATATCCTCCTGGAACAGCAGCTGATGCATGACGTCTGGCTGGGTGACTGCCATTGATGCACGGCTCATCCGTTTGCCACAAACAAATTTTGATCTGTACAAAGTGCGAAACATTGAAATGCAGCCTGATCATAACGTCGCCATTCTGGACATAACTAACCTGCTGTTTATTAGAGAGTCCCTGCACTCAGGTTGAGTACTAAGGATGTGCATGCAATCAGTATAGTAAAAATGGGTATTTCAGTTAGAACACAAACCTTCGTCCATTCGTGAGATTCTTATCCTTAAGCGGACTCTCAGTTGGGGTAATTAATACCGAGTTCATCTCTTCGTCTGGCTTCAAGGTATCAGGAGTCACACACCTGCTTTCCACCTCCGCTGGTTCCAGAGCAGCATCAGTTGCAGGGAGAGAGTCACTTGCAACCTGATGAACAGCCTCCACAACCACCACCGGCACGTCTGGCACCACAAACTTCACGTCTGCCATCCTAAGGGAAGCCTGCACATGTTAATGCTACCAACTTGGGTCCAGGTTTGCTAACACTTGCTTCGAACTTCAAACGCGCTTACCTAAACAGACACAAAATCAGGCTGGCAGGCACGAAGCAGCGCGGCCTGACACTGACACGTTTGCTGGTGCTCGTCTCGGCTGGTTCCCTTCCTTCCTTCCTACCAGTTCTGTCTTGTCCCTTCACCACTTCCGGAGTCCCGCGTCGACCACACCGCGGACAACAATGGCAGGGGCCGCCCCGCAGTCTATGTCTCCTCTTCCCGCCCAACTCAACCGGCAGCGTTCTTTTCTTGGGCGGCGCAAGCGTACACTGCCATCCACAAAAAATGTGTGCTCTCACCTTCTGCACCTTCTCTCACATGGATAGTTCCGCCTCCCGCCACCCCGCAACCAACGCCATTGCCATCTAACGGCGAGAGGCCACATTAATACGGAAGGAAAGCTGAATAATCTGCAATGCCATCGGCCTGTTGACCGACATGTTTCTTTGCCGCTGAACAACAAAACAATATGCCAGAGATGCCAACTCCAATGAATCAGTCAATACAATATTGGACTACCACCTGCTGAGTAGCTTCTTTAATATTTTGTCAGATTTATTAATATACAATTTTTTTAAAACACTTGCAATGGCAATAAAATTCATGACATGAATATGTACCCCAGTTTCTCATACCTGCATTTTCAATGATACAATGCAAGATTGACACACTATTATTCATATTGTATAATAATAGTGTTGAACACAGTAAAACCTGCCTGTATTGGAACTTGGAAACTTGCACAGTTGCACATTACAGTACTTTAGTCTAATGGGGAGGGCTACAACTGTGCTTTTGTCAATTAAAACCTGTTCATATGGGACACTACACTACAGACTGATTTCATTGTGCATTGTACTGTTTCATCAATATAACCATATAACCAACATAATCACTCCTATTTCCTATCCAAAATGCAGTCTATGTACAACTTAATTTTTCACATGTTACAACAGTCCTGTTAGCAATTAATGCTTATGCATTAGTCAGAGGAGTACATTTCCCCAGTGGAAAATAAAAGCATACAAAAGATTATAGGTCACCAATATTGTACTATGGTACACACTGCACAAGTCGCATTGCTTGTGTCTAACATCAAGATGCAACAATCACCACACGAGAGTTTGATGGCATTTCCTATGTTGAAAAAACAATAGCACTGATGATATGTTCATGATCGCAGAAGGCTGCAAGGGACTGAGCAGAAGATGGCGTGCTGCAAATGGCAGTTGTCAACAGGATCATCTTCGACGCTCAACTTGCAATTCTATGTCACATAAAATGTTGCTGATTGCCCTTTTAGCTTGAATACCTGAAATTCTGGGCAACCTATTTAGCCTCTGGGCTACGTCCATCCCAAAGAAATAGTGTTCATTGTCCTCTTCTCTCTCAACAAGAGAACTGACAGTGCCACAGATGCTCTTTAACATGGATAAGGCTTCAGTTTTTGGATCCTTCGAGTCATTAGTCACTTGCTCTTCCAGTGTTTCCTGATGGCCATTTGCCATTGGTAACTCGAATTTGAGGCCACTGGTGTTGCCTTGGTACCTGGAAAAATTAACCGGCAATGTGATCCCTCGTACTACATGCTGGAGCATTGTGACTCTGCAACAAAATGCTTCAGTATTGAAAGTATTCAATGAAACTGTGAGAAGCTGAAGGAAAGGAGGACAGTTGAGGACTTATAGAAGGTGGCCAATTCAAAAGCAGCCTTTCATAACATTTGTGGATGACATTGACCTCTTCACCTAACAACTGCATATCACACAACCATGCATTGGATTACAAAAAGCGACCAACGTGCTCACAAGCTCTCGACCAACCTAGTAATGCTTGGATTGAGGCGATCTGACATCACAGCATCAGTGTCAGATGATAAAGGGTCTCGTTCTACTTCCTCGGATAGATTATCACACTGGATGATACACTCTGGACTGAAAAGCAACAGTTGCTATAGAACTTTGTAAATAACTACAAACAAGAGCTCTTGCTACAAAGAATGAAATGTCTCGAATAATTTGCTCTGTACCTTTTCACTACACTCTCAAATGCCATGGGCTCCCAGGAGTCTTCTCCATTATCCTCCCCGGCACAAGCAGACATCACATTGGTTCCCTCTTCGCCTCCAGACGACCTCTTCCTAAGGGCTTTCCACTTGGACATGGCTTGAGGAACTGAAAATGGACAAGCGCCATGCAATGATGCATCCTATTCACCCCCCTCCTCTCATTACCTGTGATCCCGAACTTCTTGGCGATGTCAATCCAGGCCAGCTGCCTCTTCCTCTTAAACTTATGCTCCGGGTGTCCGATAACGTAAAGGAAGGGCTTCTTCCTGATCTCCGCCACGAATGAGGCGTTGTCGATCACGGATTTGGCCTTGCTGACGCTGGGCCTCCCTCCCAGAACCACGCTGAACGATGAGGACCGCCGCCCTCCGCCAGACATACCGCCGACAACGCTTCTGCCGGATTGCTTAGCGGTCGCCGCCATCTTCGCTGACTTGTACCGTATCCCACCACATCATGTGTATACAGTACAGTATCCTTGTCACAACAGATGGCGTTTGCAGCCAGAGAAGCATCTCATGGGAAAAAACTGTCGTGGGCGGCGGCGTGTTCCTGCCATCCTGCGTCGACGGCGTGGTGTTGACGGCCGGGAGACAAACGACGCTCGTTGTCCGCCGGTACGTACGTCGGAAAAAGGTGTCGCGAGCACGGTTGTGAAGATTCGGGATGCCCTTCGTTGACGATGTGGTGTCGACGGAGGGGTGACATGCCTACTCGGGAAGCAGTAGTGTCACACAGCTCTTGGGAGGTGAGTGTCAACTTCAGATTGCTTCTGTATCAGGCTGATTGTTGTCATACGTGTATGGCATTTGAGGCACAGACGGACGTGGAAGCAGAGGGACAGACGCGAGGACAATGACACGTGTTCTTCACGTTTGTCGGGCAACAAAGTGGTGGCACTTAATTTTTGTATGCAAGCCTATCAAGTGGATCAAGCAGGAATCGCCCCAGAGAGACCCGCCTTCATAATCCAGAGATTCTGTCACATTTCTTTTGCATTTACAATATCATGCGATTTGATCCATGCTTTCCAGCTCTGGGAGACCGTTGAAATATTTATTGACACATTTGCAAAAATCATTGAGTTATGAAAACATGTGCATCATTGCATTACTAAAATCTGCAATACATTATGTTATGGCAATCTGAACGTTTGTGAGTTTATCAGCTGTTTCACCAATGAGTTACTATCAGTGCAAGCACAATACAGTATTTCCATTCTTTCTACAAATAGCATGTATGGCATCAGCGCAACGTTTTTTTTAAATGTATCATTCAGGGTATAGAGACAGTTTTATGAAGGGTACATACTGTATGTGGGTGAAGATTGAGTGAACCAATTTACTTGTGCTCCACTGCATGTACTGTAAATTCGATAAAACTTGAAATTTTATGAGCACAGTGTACTTCTGATGATGCCCACGTCACATTGTCAGCATCAATTAAATGAGTGCAGGGTAGGGTGTATCTCTAATTGCAGAACCCATCTATTATGTTGTTAGCTAATTTTAAAAGTACCATGTACTTTACGTCTGACAGTGAATAGAACATGTCAATGTCAATATAATAAGTGCAAGAGAGTGTAAGCCTAAATTACCTGCATAAAAAGAGGAGGTATGTAGACGGACACAACACTTGCACCATATATTCTCTTCCAGTCATCAAAGAGGGTACTAGTAGGTGTAATAGTGTGACTGTGATTATGCAGTCATCAATCTATAATCCCTTTGAGACTGTTTTGATAAAACATATGTGTAAATTTTTATTTTAAAAATTAATTCGACGGTGTTTTTACAAATACATATTTTTTGTGATTATCCTGGAAGTTATACTGACCTTGTAAGTAGGGGAACTCGCACTATACAGGTCATGCGGTATTCTTGAAATTTCTCCATGCACATTATCGTGATGTTAAACTTAAAGATAGGTTTCGGTTGAACAGCATTCAAGTGGTGCAAAATATTACCCAGTCGCGTGAGGAAATACCAGGCAACCCTTACAATTGTCATTGACCACCACCTGCAGTCCCTTCACTGACCACTTACAAGGTCTCCTCTTTTGCTTTGTCATCACGGACAAGCCGGCCAAACTCGTGCCCTACCCACCTGTGTCAATTTCGATGGGACAGTACCCCCTCCAAATCATGAATGGCTTCTTACATGTGCGTGTCCATGTGCTTATGTGAATGGAGCTGATGAGAGACGAAGTTTGACAGACCTAAGGCGTGCTGAGGTAATAGTGACATCAGACCAGCAAAAAAAAAAACGCCCTGCCCTTGTACAAGATTTGCACTGCAATTCATGCTGAAGTGCAGAGATGTAAAGTCAGTTTAAGGGGTTAGCACCGTAGCAAGTGCGAAACTGATTTTACCTTCCATCCTACTGATTGATGGGCGAAAGTGGAGGTAATCCCATAAAAGGGCGTGAAATTAGCTCGTTTTCACCTTGCTGCCCAGAGTTTCCCTCAGCTGTCTACTATTCCCTCAGCCAATTTCCACTTAAATAAGTGGAAAAAATTTGAGAATTTTCCCGAATATTGTTCCACACATAATATGATGAATTGGTGACTAGTATACCATATTTTGCAAAGTCGATTCAGATTCATGACCTGGCCCACATTCAGAGTTATCTCCACAAAATGTGAAGATTAGTCCAAGGCTCTAGACCGGGGGGTTTATTTGTGCACGTGTGGGTATGAATGATTTGGATTCATGTCCCGTCAGAGCAGCTTTTTGGGGGCCAGATCCCATTCTAGGAGGCGCCGCCTTAGCCCAAAGCTAAAAGTGTGCTAGGTGCGTGGGAGAAAAAGCACGTAGGCAGATAAAACGGACTCTAAGGAGCCCCGACAGCTGCTCGTGATGATTGATAAAGATGTGTCACCGAATACCATCTTTTGTATCGGGTTTACATATGTAATTACGCGCAATTTCGAATAATCACGCGGTGAGAATATGGCCACGTCATGGGATGTAATTAATAGGATAATATCGCTTCGTGAGAAACGGATGGTCAGATTATGCCATTTTTTTATTGCTTAGAACCCCGTGAGAAATGCTGTGTGAGGAATGGATGATGTCACCAGACCAGAACGACAAAAGGCTAATTGAGCGGTTGTCAAACCTGGCGTGATATTTCAGGGACACCTGACCACTTTCGATATTCAGTTTTGTGGTCCGACTGGGGCATAAACGGCAGTGTAGTTGGGCTGTGAAAGTCCACAGGTCGTCCAATTAGATGGGCATCTTTCGAAGTGTTTTTCTCACAGGAACGTGGATCCACATTTTAGAGTGTCTTACGCTGCTCTCCAGGAATTTCTTCATCAGCATGTTTTTTTTTTACTTCTATTCCAAAACTGTTTTCATCATGGTCTTGACAGGTTGCGAGGTTGTTTTGGAGGAGAACAGATATGAATTTATGGGATAACCTCAGAAAATTAGGTGGATATGTTGCTGGGGTTCATAGAGACCATTACTGAGTATCCATCGTGACCAGTCGTTAATTAGTCGTTAATTAATATATCAGTTTTACCACCCCGACTTAACGTACCTATACTTACAGCTAATATGTGAAAACTGCCCCCCCCCCCCCCCGAAGCACGTGACAGATTGTGTATGTGTGAAAGTCATAAGTTAAGGTGTTCCCCAACTGCTTGCTCGCATGTTAAACATCCAGACCCTTCTGTCGCTTAATTTATGAATTTTTAGCGTAATATCAGCATCTGTTCGGTAATATCAAGAAACGGCTTAGACTTTCATGAATGTTTGGAATAAATGCGTATGTAATTGCAGGCAAGTCTCGTAAAACCATTTTGTTCTGACTAGGTCCAAGTCAGTCTCCTTTTCACACCTGAGCACACCTTTGTGATGACGAGCCCACCCGCTGCAAGCCCTTTACACATCTGTTATGTGGGTGGTAACTACCATTGCCTCTGGAAGATTTTTTTTTTTTGCCTCCTTGTTTTTGTTACGTCCCACATGGAACTTTTTTTCTTGGAAATAAGTGTAGGAGGAGTAGACGCCGCGCTTTATTGCAGGGTAGAGGTTATTCTCATAAACCGGTATGTCTGAAGAGAAGAGGCCGCCGCTCTTGAGAAATTAATAGGATGGGAATTCGCGTGGCAATTGGAGGGTTGAAATCCAATTGCTACCCCTACTAATATTTCTTTTTGGAGAAAATAGGAAAATCTTTGTTTATTTTAAGAATAAGAGTGTAAATTCTTAAAATAAACATAATGATCTTCCCTGGTTGTGCTGTAGTTGTTCGTGTAGAGCAGTTTTTTTTACACGTATGAAGATGAAGTAATTTGGAATTATATATTGTGGTGTACGTACCGTATTATTCATTATTGCACAGCATTTCTCAGATGCATGTGAGCTGCTTGTTAGGAGTGACGGTGTTTCACCTACGTATATATGCATCTGGTCCATCAGCATGGCGAGACCATCAGAAAGTAAACGAGTTCTCGAAGTTGGAGTGTGTTGATAGTATGTGACAGACAGGTAGACAGACTTTGCATATACACTTAGATATTTATGGAAAGAATCTGAGGTAATCACAGAGTGGAACCTCCTGTTCTCCATTACACTCCTGCCGGATGACCAGGATGTAACATGACAATGCAAAGCACGTGTAAAACCGCATTTGCCAACCATGATCAAGACGAAAAGCTTGACTGTTCACCCTGTGTCATGCTCACAATCAATTTTATGCTCAATCATCCTACTCAACACCTGTCTCTAACACCTCAACGTATGTCCATGAAGTAAACAAAACACCTTCACTCCCTTGTTTCCAGCAAAGGCCACCCTAAAAGATCACGAGACTTATACAGTGTATGGTACGTAATCTATCCTTGCTATTTTTATTCCCGGCTATGAGATCGGAGCAATAAATCTCAGTCAAAGCCTTTCTACTCGAACTAATCACCTACCAGTTAATCAGTCCACTATTTATATAATAGTAAAGAGGTGGTTACATACTGCGTTTTGGGAGGGAATATTATGTTGTTGATTATTTTACTCATGTGCTGATCCTTGACATACTGCACCGCGGGTCTTCGTCTAATGGGAAATAAATCTTTACCTTTCCAAGGCAAGGTGGGCGATCCAGTTCCTGTCCTGTAGATAGAAGAATAGAAAAAAAAAACACAAGTGCCTCCGAGAGCTTTTCTGACTGGTGCGGGTACCTTTTTATTGCTTAGGGAACATGCAGGTTCGCGCTATAAAAATGCCATCGGTGGCACATACAGTGTATTTTCTATGCAGAAGAAATGAGCTTCCAATGCTGCTGGTGATGGGGAGTGATGTCATGGGTTATGGAATTTAGTGAATGGGGTAAAATTTATTGCAGGGGATGCTAAAAGCAGTTTAAGAGAAATTTATGGATGATTTATTTTACTTCGAGAAGGATAAAAAATCAAAATTATTGTCGGAATAATATATGGTAACAGAAATTTTGCACAAAAAAAGAGGAATAGCGGTATATACAAGTACTTGGATTTTTTTTTGTTCACCCTGTGCATTTTGGCGGATAGTTATTAAAATCGTGCTGTTTATTTCGTGCCAGTTTGACGCATTCGCACATTTTCAGGTAATTCCACGTGTGATTTAAGGCCTTTGCGTGATTTTTTGACAAAAAACCTGTAATTTTGTGCCCAGTCGTGATCGAACCTAAAAGTCGCTCTTACAGCGATAGCATACTATTTTTTGCCCAAGGTATGATTAATGCCATACAATCCAAAACTGGTACTTCCGCATAATTTCCACTTTCTCGTCCCATAAGTCATTGGCTGCGTCATAACCAATTCCGTTCAGAACCTGGTTTCAAATTTGGGTCGCATTCACCAGGACAACCCATGCACCATGCGGTGCAACCGGCTCCTGCATTAGATCATCGCCTGGTAGTGTTGTGATTGTGGTAAAAATATGTGAAAGGCAGAGGGGTCTCGTGCTTGAACTGTGATGGGGCATTTATTTGCAGTGAGTGCCCTATGGGAGGAAATGGAAAAGAGAAAGAGAAGAATAACGGATTCTCTCCAAGGGCAAGAGGGAGGATGCTTTCAAGCCATTCAGGTGTGTGCAAAGGATGAAATATGATGCGGCAATCTTTTCGTGGAATAAAGGCATATCTGGAGTATATAATGGTATAAGGAGGACAATAAGGTAATGAAGGCCTTGTGTCTATCAAAGTGTCGGTGTCATCATTGTGAGGTATGCGGACTATTCTTTTGGTGATGGACACTTTTGAATGGGGCATAAATCAAGGGACATTAATGTACGGTTGCCAAATGTATAATTATGCACGTTTGGAAACTGACATGAGTTATGTTTATTGTTTCACAGTAATTTGTGCGCAGCATCTGGTGCCATGTGATGCACTGGTGTAATTTGGTGGGGCAATTTATAAATGGCATCATCATTTTAATAATACACCACTAGCGGTAACTTAATTCACGCTAGAGCATATTGATGTAATGAGTCAAGTGAGATGTACAGTAATAGTTCTCACTGACCATCTCATTTAAGATGAATGCGGTGGGGGGTCATGTTTCTCCTAGTTTGTGGTTGCCATTACTCTATTAATAGTTCTGGTATCATGCATATGCAGTATGTATGGTACTGTAGAGGTAAGCCACAAGTGTGACATAAGATAGACTCGTGGTAATGCGTTTCCCATATATGACCGCGTCTGAAGTTTCGTCGATTTTCATTGGCTTTAAGCAGCTTTGCATATGAATCTCAGTATGAATCACTTTTTTATTGCTGATAGAGGGTTGCTCCAGTTTACGACAATGTCGGCCATTGCGAATGTCCATTTACAGAGAAAAATGATATCCTGATGACCAATCAAGCCTCGAAAATGGGAAGCACCCATTTGGTATTGGTGCTACTCTGTTACGTCTACGATATTGCAGTATTACGAACACTTGCAGAGTTGATGGCGACATTGGCAAGCTATTTCTTGTGACCATAACTGAAAGCCGTAAAGCTGCAGATGAGAGATGTGTCGTAAGAAATTTTATGACAGTTACATAATTTTTATGCCCTCAAAATGGTTCGAACATGCCAAAAAAACGCCATTAATGCTTACAATT
Organism: Catajapyx aquilonaris; assembly: GCA_000934665.2. Taxonomy (NCBI): domain Eukaryota; kingdom Metazoa; phylum Arthropoda; class Diplura; order Dicellurata; family Japygidae; genus Catajapyx; species Catajapyx aquilonaris. The sequence continues at coordinate 20,145 of JYFJ02004031.1, forward strand.
TTTCTCTGGCCTCGATCCCATACATTTAAATTGGTCAAAATTCAGGTTTTCTACTTCCCGTAGAGAACCGCTGCTTTGTTTTCCCACACTGTAGTCCGACGTAGGCGGTCAGAGAACGACAGTTCAACGTTCGCTTTGTCCAGCCAAAATAACTCGCCAAGGTGGGTTAGGCTAACCGGGGGAAGGTTGACCATATTGAAAGCAGTGTTTCCCACGTACTAGTGATGTCACAACTTACAACCCCACGTGGTCCACCTTCCCCCAAAAATATTCCCCCTGGGCCGATTGTGGGTGGAGCTGAAGATCTGGGAAGGGATGTGTGGGTGTGTGGGTTCTCTCCTCCAGAAGGAGACAAGGCCAAAGTGTACGGGAATCCCTTTGCGTAGGCTACGGGGGTCGGATTGTATGCAAAGGTGTGGGCGAGTCTGCTACAAGGACGGGAAAAAGCGCGATTTTTGGGGGTAGCTGCGACCCACTGAATAGCTAGAACGAAATAACTGGACCATCATCTAACGACAGGAGAGTCACAATCAGTCTCAAATATATTAACCCAGAAATATATATATCACCCATATAGGATGCTAGGCTGGGTTAAACACATTATTAGGAATAGCTCTGAACCATTGTGGGAGCGATTTTTTTGAACGTGGTGTGATTTAGACCTTGGCAATGTCTGGCTCCACACATTCACATATTCGCGAATTGCGGCAGTGCCAAAAGTTCCAGGGAAGTGCGACACGCCGGCCCACGCCACAAGGATGGATACAAATAAAAATAAAATAAAAAGAAAAGAAGTGTAGCTGGTACACAAATATTTTGAGCTGGATTCAGAAGAGGGGGGTTGTTGATCTTGGAATCGCGCCGCTGATTGGTCCGTTGGAAGGTAGTTTTAATAGTAAAGTAGTCTCAGGGTCGAGTCGTAAAGTTGTTGGTAACGTAACGAAATTGCACTAGTCGCGTAGGCTTGGGGACACTGTCCTTTGTGTCCGGATTAGTTAGGGATGAGTTGAAAATAGCATTTCATGGCTGGTTTTACATGTCCGTTTCTAAACGCTGGTGTGTCATTGCTAGATTTATCTGCCGTGAAGAAAACTCACTAGTTAGGAGTGTATTAAGAAGCTATTCTTGTATACACTATTTTCGTATAACTACATCTAATTCAAGCTGTGAAACAAGCATTGCATTTTTACATATTAATATAAATATTTGTTGTGGAAATAATGTGCATATATACGTAGGGCTGTGGGTCACCATATAGTGAAATTTTCGTACATTTCTCATGTTGCAGTATATGCATTTGTGAAAATAATTACTTCTGTATTCAATAATTGTTGGTCGCATATGAATCATCCTAATGTCGCAATTTATATCCAAAGGAATTCTTTAACAAGGAAGATGGGATTTCAAACTTCGTACAGAGGATACTAGGAAATTGGCATGTTTAGCCGTACTTGATGAGGTCGAAAAGAGTAATTACTGTCATTATTGACTGTTTCCATGATGGCGAGGCCACAGGGCAAATTCCTAGAACAAAGTTGATCGAATGGTCATGATGAAGGGTTGCGATATTTCAAGCCGGGATGACCTGCAAGAATGTCACGAACTTTGCGTACAAATTAAGGAATCAACATGCAGCAAGAAAGTATCGTTCTCACGTTACAAGGACTCGTCGCCATACCGGAGTGAAGTGATATTTTTGGATTTAAATGTTTGGAAATATTGTTATTTTAAATCCTTCGAGAAATATGACGAGCTAATTATATCATATACATACTGGGCCAGGAGCTATTTTTCCCCACAATACCTGCCCCTGAGCATGACAGAAATGAGGGTAGAGCAATGCATTATTTTTACGTTGACAGCTAATGTCTAACTAGCGTCCGATTCTCTAGGAGTTATGAACCTTAAATCTATATTCAGCTTAAAATATTGTGATATGTCCAATAATCACGATTTTTCTTCTCTTTGATTATTAATTCGCGACCTAGACTAGGTTTTTACCTCAAAAAACTAGCAGGTGCGACCGGTTGATAATTCTTTAAAACAGCCAATAGCTTGGCCAATAGCGCTAAGGGAAGTGTCATATTTTATTACTCCTCACCACATGTTACCTCAATCCTACTCCAGATAATTACAAATCTGCGGCTGGTGGATTTTGGTATCTACAGTATTCAGATTTTTGAGATAACAAACCTGGGTTCCTTCCGGGTCAGCCTATGAATCAATATATTTATATCAATTTTTATATATTAAGTTCATTTAATGAATAGATTGTGCTAAATATTAAGCTCTATAATACAATACATATTGGACAGGTGCAGAGTGCTGAATTATTCATTTTTATCGCCATTTTTGCATAACTAAATGCATGTGTAGGTTTGAGAGCACCTTGGCTGGCATTTGCCGAATAATGAATAGTGGCAATCAGATGCAAATGGGCGAGGTAACGGCACGTTCCTAATAAGAAAATGATGCGGATTTGCTTAGGAGGGCTGGCTAAGCGGTTTCAAATCCTATCCTCCCACAGTAGGGGGTGTCCCATTAGTGTGACGTGACCTGCTCCAGCCTACACAAGAGTCCCAATGGCCCACCCCCTCCTCAGTCATGAAAGGCCAAGAAAGGCGGACAAGACAGAAGAGAGGTGCTGCAGGCTATTCTCCTTCACCTCTTCTTCTTCTGCCCCCTTGCCCCTTCCCACTTGGCCATTATGGCCAGGATTGTAGGCAGGTAGGAGGCCAATCTGGACTAGATAATCTTCTCCTTCGCCACCATTTTCGCCCACGGATTCCACATTCGCTTGTCTTGTCCAATTTGACATAGACATACATATAAATAGCACTGATATGGGCAAATGCGAGTAGACCTATCAATTAGTAATAGGGTGTGGGTTGTGCCTCCTTAGCAGGGCGTAGAGTCCGATTAGTGTAATGGTCAGGATGATTCATTTTAATAATTAATTTAATTTAATTTAAGCTTCAAATCTGTTCAGGGCATATAGTGAAACATGGTGAGGTGTGAAATATACGGAAGAGTTAATCAGGTGACAACAGGTCACGATTTGGCTCACCTCACCGCCAACGTATACACTCACACATTTTTAGGATAAGATATGCGGTGCATGGCGGTGTTCCCGGCAAAGACGTTGACCTGGGGAATGGACCGAGGGCGTAAATGTGCCCTCCTTTCGCCTCCTCAACTAATTCTTCAACCCAGTGCTACCCCTCAAAGGAAATGTGGGAATGCAGATACACCACACCCATCGATTGCAGGGCATGCAATAAATGCGACGATACTCGGTGACGATACAGTGTGTCATGCGTCTGTGGGAAGGTGTACCGTACTGTTGAGCCACCACTGGTGGGTGGACATTGCACGTATTCTTTACAACCTAATATGGCAACACCAGCAATTACTCACATTTGAACTGATTACATAACAGCTTTTTCAATAAATAATAATAAAAATAATTGTAAGGGAATTTTTAGCTTCTTAAAAAATACTGTAGGCCCGAGCAGCATGTAGGGTATTTTTTGTAGAGCATGACTGATGGACGTGTTTCAAGGGGACGTGTCAATCGGCGACTCTTTTAGACTTTTAAAGAAGGGTCCGTGTGACAGGTCTGAAGGGGGGTCCTCGCCACACCCAATTATTTGCAGTCATTCATTGGACGTACAATTGCTTCCTCTTCCAGCTTCAGGGCTGGAATCTTCTTCGGAAGGCTTTGGTGCCGCTGGCTTCAAGCCATTTTACAGTGTAGTACGTGGGAGGTACAAATCATGGCAACTTCACATGACTTCCGTGTCATATTTTTATAATCCTACACCTTGTTCAAACTGAAATGGTGCAGGGCGTAAGATGGTGTCTACTCTAATAGGATTTTGACGAGAAAAGGAAATTGAGCAGAACGATGATATTTACTGGGGTCGTGGTCCAATAATGTACAGATTCGGGACAGCCCATTTATTGATACCAGCCTGCAGCCAGGCTGTTACACGACTTTCTCATAGAAGAGCACTCCCCACAGGTCCACGTCCTGCAGATGCCACTGCCCTCTAGTGAGGAGTAGTACAATTATTGAAATATTACATATCATTTACATATCAAGATTCACCTGATTATCCGCTGTAACAGTTTCATTTGGCTCTACCTCCCTGTTATAGACATTTTGCAGCTCCCAAAGTAGTTATGCATAAAACGTGACTATACCATAAATATTTTGGTAAACAAAATCGTTACCGCGACCGCAGCAACTTATAATTAATACACATTGCTTTTAATACCTACCACTCATAATTTTCGGGCTCTACCACTGGCCTTGATAAGTAAACAACCAAAAAATAACTCTGAGGAGAAACTAAGGAGGTTTCTTATTTATTCAGCTCCTTCCATGCCTCGGAATAAACCGACATCGCACGGAGACGTGCTAGAGAGCGGTACATAAAAAAAGTGAGACCTCGATCAACAGTGCTCTTGACCCTTTTTTCTAAGACCTTCAACCAACGAGTTGATGACAAGCATAATGTGGAACAAAGTTAGTAAATTTAGAGATTAAGTTGTTTTGCTGCCCGTTGCACAGTTTTTGTAACAACTGTTTTCCTTATATCCAAGTAGGCCGTGAGTTGAGTACACACGACCATATATTTTTTGTGTGTTTTCATCAGGTACGACTGGACAACATTGTCCACATACCACAGGTGTTCAGGAACACGGGCTGGGCAGTCAAGCGATAAGAATGACATTCAAGAGCCGAGGATATTGCACCGTTTGTAGGAGCCCTTTCTTTTTTTTTTTACCATGTCTTGCTTAGGTGATGACATCACTGTGCATGATCGCCTGTTTTTGCTTCCATACGACACGCGGTGCAGGACATATCATGGTACTTGTAGAAACACCGGCGACGATTTGGAGGAATCGGAAAAAAGGGAGTTGACAAGTTGTCAGGTGTCGTCTGAAGACAAGGCGTATCCATCCTAACACCACATGTGCTAATGGGATATATGGGCTCAAAAGGTGATCTAAAGTCGCGATAAAGGGGGTTGGAAAGGCGAGCGACATTCCTTGGCCGCGACGGGAGGTCTTATCCGGACTATTACTTCTTCATTCCGTCGCATTGTGTTTTTCTCTTACTCGATGATGTCACCTCAGCTTCTAATTCCTCCCAGCCTGCAACGTTGCAATTATGTGGTCACGCCACTTGCGGATCTGATTCGATAATGCCGGATCTAATCCGAATGCACTCTCTTTTTTTGCTGGTGCACGATCTAGGGATGCTGGACACGACTCTTTTGTTTACGAGGATAAGTTGGGAGATCAAAAGGGTGATTCTTGCAAGTACTTGCCAGTTGATTCAATTGGTAAAGCGATTTGATGCAATGAGATATTTCCATAATTTTACGCAAATGCGGCGAACGGTGCGGGAGGGCGAAACCTCACCGGCGCGCCGGTGAGGTTTTGCCCTCCCGCACCGTTCGCCGCATTTCGGCGCGGCGCGGCGACTGTAGCACTTTTATACAACCGTCCTAATTTGTAACCTGTTCATAGGCCGAGTCAGCAGGAAGTGCGTTCAGAACTTGAACCTAAACACCTCACCTACTTGCGTATTATTTATGGTGTGGATGCAAAGTGTTAAATCAGCATTGACTTTAACGCAGTGTAACTGGTAATTAAGTGACATTTATTAGAGCAAATGTTTCATCATGTTTTTATAGCTGCGTGGCAAGTTTTTTTTCTTAAACATTAAAATGTTTCTCTGACGTTGCAGGTATGGAGAGATGAACCCCTGGGAGTGTCAGGGGGTGTTCACCCCTGGGCCGTATAGTTGGGCATCGGACAACACAAGGCGACAAGGCAGCCCTGGGAAGAGAAGGCTTGCTGAGCAGTAGGGTAGGAGCGAAGGGTGTGCAGGGGCAGGGGTAGGGGAGTCATCGGGAGTGGGCCAAGGCAGGCCTCAGTGTCGTCTGACCTCGCCGAAGGAGCGGACGTGCTGGCAGGGATCTCCCTCAGCCGACAATGCGCAACATGAAGAGGTGGAGAGTTCGTTTGTGATTCCCGGGGGAGGACCCCCCCGATCACCTATCATACCCTCCCCCGAGGTGTGATACCCAGAAATGTCTATCAGGATCTACGGTGACATCACCAGGTAAGAGGATGTGGACCGGGTTACACATTTAAGGACTCCAGAGATTTTTTTTGTTTTGTTTATGGGTACACGTGGAGCATGGTGGAAGATTGATGGTGTGTGTTTGTTGCAGTGACTGCAGTAATTTGTGTCCTGTCCTCTGACAACACTCGCAGGTAGGCCAGAGTCCTTAACTGTGTATAACCAGCTCGGGTTCATTCGGCACTAATTTACTCACATGCTTTTTCGGTGGGGAAAACTGCAGGGGGTGTCAAAAGTGTTTTGTAGCCCATTCATAAAATTTGATAAGTTGACAACAAAATGCTCGTGATGATAATTCCCTGCATTCCCTGGAGTTTTTTAAATAACCGTGACCATTTGGTTAAAATGATGACTGCATCAAAAGGACCGACAGATTGTTATCGTCGCTAGAGGATTTGTTGTCAGCGGACAAGATTGACAGCGATTTCCGGGGTCGAATCGTACTAGCTACACATGCACCGCGATTCGCGCAATTGACCTTGGGTCAGCTTTGATTGTGTCGATAGTAAACAAACGGCAGTTGCCATTCGCACGTCATCCACCCACGCCCCCAGACCAACCCTACAGAATTGTTGGCGTCTGTTTATATAGAGGAGCAGATGCACCACTTTTTGTCTCAGTCAGTACTTGGAATGAGAAAAAAAGAAATACAGTAGGTCAAACAGTTCGAAACCATTGCCAGATAACCTCATTGCTCGATTTTCTCGCCTCGTTTCTCGGTCAAGGATAAGAATTGGTACAGGGTGAGCCGAAACGTCTGTCTGTTTAATTACTCGCGTGTAAGCAGAACTAGTGACGTCACGTGGCATGTGGCAACCTCCCCCGCTCACCATTAGTTTTGATATTTTTTAACGAGCGCTTGCATATGTAAGGTATATATACAAGGCGCGTGCTGTGGCCTCACCATTGTGGTCGTCGTCTTTTGCCGGTGATGTCATCACTGAGAAAAGGGGCATTTGGAAAGTGGGGAGAAGTCATTTGGCAGGTGTACAGGAACTATTTGGAACGGCTGACGTTCTCGGGCAGACGTCGACGCCGAAATCATTCTTTCCATCTGCGTGGCACGATATTGTTCTCTTGTCTCCAATTTGTCATAGTGAGGGAGGAATTGTGCGTATTGAGCTGGGGGGTAATTGCGGAGGTGTTGTCATAATATGGTGATCATCATATTCATTGTTCTTGCTGCGCGATACGATCCAGTGGGTGACATTGGGAGGAAATGACGGGTCAGAAGCACTGTTGGCCTACAAATGGGGATGAGTAAGTGTGGGTTTATGCGCCAAAATGTGCTGAAATGACGTATTTCTGTGACATGCCATTTTTGAGTATAGAGTCGCTCCGCAAGGAACGATCTGACGTCACATCAGCCTGAGCATGCGCAGTGCTTGCAGAGTGATTCGGGGACATGATTGGAGGGAATAGCCGGGTGGAGGCGTAGCCGAACGTGCGTCAGATCGTTCTTTGGTTTTTGAGGTACGTTATAACCGGAAAAAAAACTGAAAAAACAGAAAATTAGAGTTGATAAATTACTATGCATGCCAGGAATATTTGCAAAAATTTGTTAATTGCTCATCAGTAAACACAGCACGAACGAGCCGCGTGCGTTTTATTATTTATCTTGCACTTGCGCTATATAATTTTGGAGCAGAAAAATAGAAAACTAGTTCTGTGATTAGCATCTGTAGTGATTGGAACAACACGGAAGAATGCAAGTGTAAACTGCGCGATAGTGTTGTGTACTTTTTTTTCCCTCGGGCCCACCTTATCTGCGAAGGGGTTGACTGCTAGAAAGTTAGACGCCAATGTTTGTTTTGGCCCACGCTAGATACGATTCTGCTTGATGACGACAGCCGCGCAATTAGTGACGTATTAGTCGCATATATTGACACTTACGTCAATTGCCTTTCACGGATATGCAAATGGACAATGGCCAGCACGATTTTCCTCCCGGTTTTATTACGAAGCGCCTCATTTGCAATATTCTATACAAAAAAAATGTAATGTTTTATGGGCATTATCCGCGTGCAGAGTCGGAAACACTTGCTCAAGCGCACATATATAAAAGGGGTGAAGTGTAGGTGCACTTTTGCAACAGGAGGTCCAGTTATGGCTGGTTGTTGCCCTTGAGTTTTTATTGAAACACACTGGCGGTGGAATTCATGCAACCTTCCCCGTCGAGCCTTCATCGTTCCTTCCGCACGCCGTCCTTTTGATAATGAGCCTATAGGCATCGTTGGATAGACCGATAGCTGTAGGTGTTAATCCAGATACGGGGGAGATAAACGGTGCAGACTCACTTTTGTGGGGGTTGAGGGCGTGATTGGGTGTGAGAAAGTTGGCAAGTGACATGAGCCGATATTGTGTGAAATCAACTGTCTCGTCATGCTTGAGCTGTACTGGAGTTGGGTAAGGATATTTAGTATTGTATGATATGGTAATGAAGGCCTTACTGAAAGTAAGAAAAATATGTAACATACTAACGCAAATAACATAGGTCCCAAGTAAACATTGTTTACCAATGTTGTTCACTGAATGTCAACCCACTCATCCGTATCGTTATGTAGTGTACAGAGGCGAGAGGCATGAAATGACTTTCATTCAAGTGTGGCCATCCTCACAATACCATGACTGCATGGCCCATTTTGCATTTAACGAAGGGACTGTCATGCTGTCAATACTCACATATGATGTTTGGCTCTCTTGACAGCCAGATTTACATTTAAAAAATCCTAGTGTTACCGCATGGGTGTATCGATCCCAGATAACCTGGTACGGTTATCAAGCAATTTACGACCCACGACCCATATCCGGTCTATAATTTGCGCTGACTTCAGAAGTCGACGACATCTGTTGATCTGGCATCTGACGAAATGGCGTGACAATGTCCAGTATGCAAATATGACATGTAAGTTTATATAAGAAAATTTCATTTCAAGGATATATTGTGTGTGATTGGTAACATATGTGCTTGTAGTTTACTCCACATTTTTAAAAAACATCATCCTTGAATGTCCTCCAAGTAAAGTCAAGGGCCGGCTCTTTCCTGGAGTCCTTCAAACCTAGGGTGGTCCGCACTTTTGTTTGCGCAGGCCTCTCCTCCATCAGCCAGATGAGGTAATTTAAAGCAAAGTGCAAACACGCGCTGGATCATTTCGTAGTCACTCGGCGTGCAGTACGTGGGCCACCCCCTATATACAACGTTGAATCATGTGCGCCAAACGTGGGATATATACGCGATTTTTTTAAAAAGGCGTAGGTTGATTATACAAAGCCTGTTACTCGCTTTTGTCGTTCTGAAAGAAGCTGGCTACAAAGTTCAAGGATTGAAATCGACCCCCATAATAATGAGCTTCCGTATATCAAAAAGATTGGACAAATGCCACCTTCAGCAAGGTCGATGTCCTGAGGGTGTCTTCCGAACTTTTCTACTGTTTTGTGAGCACAGGATTAAGGTAGTTTGACAAGGTTGTCTCATAATGGGATTACCCTTACAATGTATAACATACTACCGGACAAGGTAGATTTTATGGCTATGCAACGCTTGTATTAAAACATGTCACGGATACTCACCAAATGAAGATAGTAAAACGTATGCGTTATGCAAGATTCACGTCTGTGCCAGAAGTGAACGTGATTCACGCTGATTTATGCTCGGATGTCCCATCCCCAACGGCTGTGTTTGACCCCACGACTTCAAGTCTGGTCGTATACAGAAGGTAGAAAATGTAAGGTGCGCCAGGAGAGAACGTCACAAAGCTCTATTTTTGGGAGCCTCCAACGCTGAAGGTGTATTCCTGAATGGAGTAGCTAGTGGTGAATCAACTCCCTGGGATGTACGAACTGGGCCATTTCCTAAAAAGGGAGGAAGAATCTGGCTAACAAACTACCAAAAAATTGCATTGTCCAAATATTAGAGAAATAGTGTGTAGCGTCGAACAAACGTGTTACGTAGTGTTCCAAGGTAGTTGTCATCAAATTGAATTGTTTTGTATCGCCGGTTACAGGTTAGTTGCCGCCCACTCTTACGTCTTTTGGCTGGCTGCTAATGAAAAGTGGGCCTTGTTCTCGCCTCCACCTGTTTACTCTCCGAGTGTGGACGGACAAGACGCATTCGCGTAGGAGGCGAGAGGAATTCGCGAGTGTGGGTGGTATGTGGGTACGAATGAGGGTTGGACAGGTCAGTGGACTTGTTGGGAACCAGCCTTTTGGTGCGTATGGTCTGCGTAAGTGCGTATTGCCAAATGTATGAGCCAAAGTCAGCAAATGTTACGGGAAAATGGATGGCTGTGTCACCTAGTATATGGCGCGGTACAAATGTCGAAATCAGATTCCCAGATGGAAGTTTTGAAAGGTAGCTTCTTGCAAGAAGAATGATTGTCAAGTGAGTGGGTGGTTCCAAATTAGTAAAGGAAGTGGATCAACTCCTATATAAAGCAGGACCTGGTCAGAAAAATGCCAGGTTGTCAGGCAAGACAGGTTTTGATATTATGATCAAGATGCTCGCGATTCACTGACTTGAAGAAATGTGTCAGGCGTGTCATGCATGGAGTCGGACAGCCCAAAAATTTATGACAACATTAACATTAAGTAAAAACCAAATGGTTGGCCATTCGTGTCAAGTGTTCAAAAAGGAATTGTCGAGTTGACGATTATTTTTCTGTATTATATTATTAATGGGTACAATATGCGTCATGGTGCATGTTTACAATTTCCAGGGAACAAATTTTGCCTGCCAGTACTTTATTCCAAGTCTTTTCTTAGACGAAGTAAATAAATAGCCAGCTGGCCTATGCCAACAAGTGGGCGAATCGATAGGAGTGAATGCATGACGACATTGATAAGAAAAATAATTAATAGCGATAATTGACTGTGTCTGATTACTTACTATCATACTATGAAATACACGCCACTAATTATTGGCTCCGCCTCGCAAGATTCAACGAGCTGGCAGTTTTCCTCTGAAAAATCGTCCATGGCATGCATTGCAATAAATCGAGTGGTCTCATTTTCATAACCAGCCTCGTAAAAATTAGCATAGGCATTCTCCCTACTTCCCGCCAACCCCAACATATACGCCATGTATGACGCAAGGGCATGACCACGTGTGGTGACGTCACACTGGGAGTGTGTGTGCGCCCTTTTTTTTCTTTTTTTAATTCCGATTGGGAGCTGCAGCAGGTCCCGGCGTAGTAGGGTATGTGTGAGTGTGAGAGAAGCGTGCATTTTGAAAGGCATGCGGCTAGAAGCACCTGAGGCAGAGGTGGCCAATCTTGGTGGGCCGCCCACGTGGAAGGCCCTCCGAACTTGCCAAACATGGATCTAACAGGAAGGTGGGATATGCGCTGCAGTAAGGAATGAGGGATCCGAGTGGGTGTGGATTGTTACGTTGCTTATTGACGGGGGAAGGTTAGTGAAAGAGGTTCTTCCACACCCACTACTTGTCTGTGCTCGGTTTCCCCTCAAAGAACTCCACCTGGTCAGGGGCTCTCTGATTAGGAATCAATGCCGAGCACCTGGGGCGGCGCAATTTGGGGTGAAGTTGGTTCTGGGACAACCCACGGACGTGAACATCACGAGAACGTGCTGGTTCTATCTGTTTCCAATTTTTTTGAATCTTGACATGAATAGGAAATTTTTTGGACTTGTCATGTCTAATGCTTTCTTCGTGCCAGGCACTGGCGGTTAAATTTCCTACATTGATGTGAAAATAACTATTGATCACTTTGCATATTATGGGTCAAATTAATGGGCAAGTGTAAGAAATTTTATAAATGAGTAATTGAACTAATTGCATGCATATCATCGCCTTCTTTGCAAGATGAAGTAATAGCATGGGGGCAGTACTTTCTGATACGATAGTGACATCACATTGCGGTTATGCCTCACGATGTTATATAGAAGCGCCAATTGTTGGCATAATAATGGTATGCAAAAGGGGGAACCAGGAAGACTGAATTTCCTGGTAGTGTTGGGGAAGAAGGCAAACTAGTAACTCACAGATGTCAGATGAGGCCAAAGGTGTAACCTCCTAGTGTTGCCCACCCTTGACAACCGTATATACAAGGAGGCTTGCGTCACTTGCGATGGATCTAGGGAACAATTGGTGCGCATCTGCCTGCCTGGGCAGAAATAGGGGCTGAGCTAGCCAGTGAGCAAGATACTCATTTGCTTGTTGGGAAGGAATGCAAGAGACGCCACACATGCTTGCTACAATCCACCTCTGAGCGTAGGTTTAAATATAATAGTTACGATGCACAATTCGGAGTCTGAATCAACGCTCTATTTGCCCCAACGCGCCTTTCACATTTTCAAAGCTAATGTTAGGCGATTGCCAAATATGGCCAGACGGGAGGTTCGTTTGCCATTTCACATAACTGGCTATACAACCTTGGAAGTGTTATTTTTTCCGGCTTTTCGTTTTTATTGGGAACCTTGGTGCGATATTGAAATCCTAGAAATTCTGCAGGGGGAAGTCGGTGTGACAATAATGGGGCTAGACACATCGTTTTAGGTGGAGTTATCATTCACACAAAGACGTCTACCTTCATGCTGCAAAGTGGTAATGATTTTGAATATTCGCACAATTCAAGTGTTAGGTCGACTGTGACGATTTTTTCTTCAACCCCCCCCCCCCATAAAATTAANAATTAAAATAAAATAAAATGATATTTTTAAACTGACTGGAGGCTATACATGCATATGAATACAGGATTGTTATGTTAAATGCTAATAGTCGTCATCGGATAGCCTTCCTTGCAATTCTATAACAGGAGATTCCTCATTTGTGAGTGAAATGGCAATATACGTTCGGAAGGAAGCAGCAGACTGTTTGCCGTCCCAGCACATCAGCAGTGAGAATAGAAAGCTGCAAATATTTGCCCATTTGTATGACTGTACTTCTCTTACAATAATCTATGAGTCAGGAAACGCCAATACTTGAGTTCAAAGCACTGAACATATGGTTTCGAAGGAGTTTTAAAAAGGAGGGGTAAAAATTTTTATGCTAACATCATCACGACCGGTTTAATCCGTAACACACACCGTACACGTGCATCGTCGCAAACCATAATTCATGCATAGCTGAGTCTCGTTGTGGCAACGACCACCACCATGTGTGTGTGTGATCTGCGGAGGTGTGCATCCTCCACACACACGGAATATGGACAGGTGGAGCGTGTGGGTTCCGATGTGGCAATCATGATGCCAGAATTAATGAGACCCGTTCACCAAGTATGGATCTGAAGTCAGTCATAAAGATGTGGATCCCTCGCCTTCCAAGTGTCTTCTCAGCATCATTAAAAAAGGCTTGAAAGAGGTACCGAATTATTCTTGGTCGTGTCAACTGGGTGGAGGCTTAGATTCTTAACTCTCCATAAGTATTTTTTTGTCTTGTATCCCCCCCTGAAAGTTGATTAGGTGACCTTCCCCAACCCTCCCACGTAGCAAAAGTCCCACATGCTCCAATGCAGGAACATAACTCATGCGTGTATTGTTTTAAGGCGGAAGGCGCCGAAGCGTGTAAGAGTCGGTTATAACCCTCGCGTAACTGCAGCCGGTGATAGTAGTTGAGGAAGTGGTTCGGTTATCAAGTTGACCACAAAAATCTGGCTTACACTTGGTGTCTCATCCTGCTTCCGTTCCTGTCGGTGTTCACAGAAGAAAGAGCAATGGGTAAGCCCCCGAACGGATGTGGGTTTTTGAATCTGCCGCCAATATTGACCTGGATGGTGGCGTAATACGCAAGGACATTACATGGAGGATATCCGGACTTTGCACGCAATTTAGTGAAGAACCAGAAGGACACCAGCTTGTTTCAGGTGAAACTGGTAAACCTGGAGGCATGTCCAAACATTTAGATTCGAGTCACTAATGAATTAATCACGACCTGCCACCGCAATTAGCGGCAAACTTATAATACAGCAGTATGTGGTCAGTGGTCATGAGATCCCCCGTTGCTTCCATAGATATTGTTCGTTACTCTCTATAGGTGGGAGCGAAGGCCGATTGGTTTCTGTGTGACAGTGACATATTCCTTGTTTTCCACATGGCCTGAGTCCAGGAAGAGAGTAGTGACGGCCTAGCAAACAGTTCCTAATGTCAAAGTGAATCCCAACTAATTGCTAAGATTACATGTGCGAATATTCGCACGTGCCAGAGTTTCGAAATTTGAATATTCCCGCCCTTACGAGCAGGGTGGCCAGATGGCTGAATTTTTTTTGTGGGCGATGGGGTTGTAGGAAGGCTGTAAAAACCTGGAGACACCCCAATCATAGTTGGATATGACCACGCCCCGATAGTAATTACCGATAAAGTGTCACGCTATAAGCCTCCTCATCTCACCCTGTCACCTTGATGATATAATTGGGCGAGTGGATCTGGTGAATGCGTGGTGAGCTGTGGAACTGATGAGCTGATCTTAAAACCGTGATAGCTTTACATGCAGTTGACTTGCGAGTCTATGATGCAAATATGTGTAGGCTAGTCTGAATGAATAGACGGTGCCTGAGTCATTTGTTGATCTGGGTGTAATGAGCAGTACTTATACAGAATGCCAAATAAGTAACAGAATGTGTCGTTTGTATCGATGGCATGCTGAAAATCAATCTATTTTATCTGATAAGGTTTTTAGAAGTTTGAGCTATTGTTGTTCAAATTGAAAGCTACTGGTGGGGTCAATATTCATTCATGCACGCTGTGACTGTATTAGGATGAACTACTTATAAGTATGCTATTTGTATTCAATAGATTGCCCGCAATACGCCTGCACTTACAAATTGAATATGACGCCATAAAATGCACGTGATTGAGAAAATGGGAAGTCAGATTGTCACGATGGCCGTCATTAATTGAATGTTTAAAACAGGTTTTTATCGAGCCTGTTGCAGAATTTCAATACCGAACATGTTTTCGTCCATTGAGAACACGAAATAGTTCGCACATTGTCCGCTCACAAACCATACATTATCTGCCACTAACATATGGCGATGAGTCAAGTTGGCAACGACGGAATTCAGCATATGTTCCACAAGATATGATGGATGTAAGGGGTGTGTAGTTGGGCGAGTAAGGAAAAAAAAACTGCACTTTATGAGGAGAACACCACACTTGGCATACATCATGTCCACACCTATTGTCAACGTTTAGGAA
>JYFJ02004032.1:0-35444 GCA_000934665.2 Catajapyx aquilonaris
GCACTCTCCACATGACGATGTCCGAACACGACCAGTTGCCAGGTAACGCCAAAGTCGTTGTTTACACTTGTTATATGCTATTGTGTCCAGCACTGTACTGTGAATATATTAATATACTACATCTGCACCTTTATATTTGTATCACATGCCCTAAACGCATTTTATAATTTTAATGATAATTTTATAATGCTTTATAGTTTATACTAACCGTGAGTCTCGGTGCCCCAGAGGTCTGCACAATGTCAATAAGAAGATCCAGAATTCCATGGTCTATAACGAAGGTTGCCACATCTTCCTCAGCCGTCATGTCCCACAATATGCAGCAAGATTCTTCTAGATCACCGTCCAATTCTAATGGACTAGGTTCTTCTTCATTCCAGCAGTAGTTGGAGTATTCCTGAAAAACACCACATATATTATTCACTTTTTCAGACATTTACTGCACACAAAGTAAAAGACAGAGCTGCAAGCATATAATATCCCATTACGGGTGGCACACTGTCAAATTGTTGATAGCCACAGCACACAATCTCTGAGCTTCCACTGTAATAGTTATGTGGACCCTTAAGTGATAAGGGTCCAAATAATTATTACAGTGGAAGCTAAGTCAGATGTGGTTTTGGCAATTGTGCAGAACATATGATCAATTCACAAAAGCGGCACGTTGAACCAGGATCAAGTTTAGATGCTACTTACTTCTGAGTCCAGTGAGTAGTGAATATACATTTTCAGATATAATACCGCAAATAGCCAATGGACGTCCAAGAATGTACTTCTGGAACCTATCACTTTCAAATTTTCATGAAGATGGCCTCATGCAAGAAGAGAAATAATAATCAGTGTCCTTTTGTTGACACTGTTTACTCTTGTTACATGATGGTATCTCCATGGAAATTTGAGAAGCGGTAGGTTCCAGAAGCGCATTCTCACATGCCCATTGACTATATCAGTAACACACCAAGCATGATTTCCAGGCTGCAGCATTTTGGCAGCTTTTATCTAGTGGTCTCTGGTCAACACAATTCAATAAAGGAATAAATTTACCATAACAGTGAATATTCCACACATTTTCAAACAGTAGAGGGACATGGCACATGACTATTGTGATCGTATCAGGTTCTTCATTGTCATCACTCCATATTAATTTCTGAGTTCGAAATTAATAACAGTGAAAGAGATCATTGAAAAATGATCTAATTAATTAACTTTGCTGCTGTGTATATGACTTTATGGCTGGCGCACAATAGCCACATGGGAACAAGGTTATTTTGACTTTCACATGGGGTCGAATTTTCATTCCACTGCTACCTAGTTACTGCTAAATTAGCACTAACTAGCAGTGAGGAGAAAATCCCACCCATGGTTTTTAACTTCAAAATGTATTTGTGCCACTCGTTGACACCTCAACAACAATTGGCATGGGCAGCCTCCTTGACAAAACACACAGGAGTGGTCCCAACTTGTGCACACTCACCATGCGCACATTTCAATGCACATGGAGATACTGACCTCGGTGAGCTTCATGAGAATCCGGAGGACCCATCTCTGGCTGTAGAGTGTGGACCCAATGGCGTCTCCCCTCAGCTTCTCGTCCTCGGTGCCAGGCTCAACCAAATTGTCCCCACTGTCATCAGCATCGTCTTCTGTGCTCTCCCCCCTGCTGACCCGCCGATACTCCATCAGGGTTGGATTCATCCTGTCTCTACTGTCGTTGTCTTCTGCGCTCTCCTCCCTGCTGACCTGATGGTACTTAACCAGGCTTGGATTCATCCTCTTTCCACCACCACCATCATCTTTAGCGCTCTCCTCCCTGCTGACCCGACGATACTCCATCAGGCTCGGATTCATGCTCCTCCCACCATCATCGTCTTCTGCGCTCTCCTCCCTGCTGACCTGATGGTTCTCCACCAGCCGGTTCGAGTCCATCCTGCCTCCTCCCTGTTAATCAGGTCAAACTACTGGTTTCTGAAAGGACCACAATTTCCCACACAGATCAGGCGCACTAGGAAATAGATTCACATGCAAAACCTGTGATGTTCACTTACTCTAATAATTAGTTTCGAGCACAAGCAATTGGAGGTCCTGGGAGTGACAATTCACATAGGATTTTGGGATGCGGTGCACACTTACTGCATCGTTAAAGTGTCAGTTGCGACCTTGTTGCGACCACAGGGACCACAGGAGTTGTAATGCAGGCCTGCCAACTGTCGGGTCATATCATGGTGGCGGTACTGAAGGTGTCAGCCGGTCGTGGCACCCGACAGACAACAGACGCCCCTCTTCCATACCGGCTGCACCTACGTGTGTTGCTGCGAAAGAGTACGAATCAGGGGTACATGATGGTGGGTTACCTGCCAACTTGAAGTCTGCTCACGTTGGCAGGCCTGTGCACTAATTGCGCGGTGCAACTGTTGCTTGGAGGAACGGAACGGAACGTGGTGCATTCATGCGGCGGTTCAGGGTTGAACAGTTGGCCGCCAAATTTGAAGGGAAATGAGACCTGAGATGGCATGTCCAGACAAGAATCATTATTTGCTACACATTCATAAGTACAGTATTATTTGCTATAAAAATTGCAATTGGATTTCTCATAGCTTCTCTGAATATTTCACACTGGACTTTTACTTGATAAAAATCCTATTAATAGTAAGTAAATTTTTTCTGCGAGAAGAGCTGCGGTGCACCTCCATAAAAATGGCTGTAACAATTTTGTATGATATATTTATATGAGTAGGTAACCTAAAACAAAATATCATGGGAAACCCTCAGGTTAGGACAAAACTTGTGCCTTTTTGTGTTACCTAAGGGAATTACAGTGCCACAATATAATCTCACTATGATTGGGACACTATTCATTGGCTTATCCAAGCCTTATGGCATCAGTGAATTGAGATCACATCTACAAGTAGTTGTGAAGAGTGCAATAATTCAGCTGATGGGCTAAATGTTTCATGAGCGCAATGGGCTGAAATTGGACAAAAACTCGCACCATTGCATCATTTTCTTGTCATATTATACAGTTTTATATGTAGCAAAAAGAGGAGCAGTTTTATCTACTTGAGCATAAGAGCCATGAATTCACATTATCTGTGCCAGCCCCCTGATACAGCCAGACTTCCCTTGTGTTGAGGGTTGCTTCATATAAACGTCTCCCCCATGCCAGGAATTTGGCGCTGATGCACCTCCACAGCAAGCTACTGGGGAGTCGGCTTGGGTTGGCCGCCTTCGGAACCAACCCAAACCGTCCTTTCCTTGTAGGACGTTTGCCGACTAGGATTTGGGTGGCTGGCAGCAGTAGCTGGCTGTGGGGGTGTCCCAGGGCCAAATTCCCCGCATGGCAGAGACCAAAATGGAGCTTTACAATCCAGTAACCAAATATACAGCAATTTTCAGATGAATGCAAATTATGCAGGCAATGCAAAGGGTAAAAACACTTCTACAGCATAGAAAAATAGGAGATTTTCACAATTTTGTTATCGATCATGTGCTGCTCTAACATGATTTAAAAGGGTATCAGATCGAGTGAAGGTTTGCCTGCAATATTCACATTCAAATGGCTTTTCTCCAGTGTGCATTCTGAGGTGCCTCTTTAACTTGCTCTTTTCTCTAAAATTCCTCTGACACACTTCACAAATAAATGGTCTGTCACCAGTGTGAACCGTCATATGGTCTTCCAAACGACACTTATGCTTGAATACCTTGACACAGAACTGACAGCAGTGCCTTTCTTTTTGCCCTCTACGTTTTCGTTCACGCGCCGTCCTTCCATTTTGTTCTGACTGTGTGTCTTCATTTGTTCCAGTAATGTTATCAGTTGCATTAGTAGCACTATCACCAGTCTGAGTTTCTGTTCTCCTTCTCATACTCCTCCTCCTGGCGTTACTTCCAGCTTGGTCTTTTTCATGATCAGCAATGTGCTCATCAAATTCAGAAACTGTATGGAAAGTGTTGTTACATATTCCGCACTCAATGACATCTGGTAACATGCTGAAGTAGCTTTGCTAGAAAGAAAAAAAGAAACAAGGAAGTTATTATGTAAATATTGATGTATTACAAGAGGATCTATTACACATAAGTGGCCTGAAATTATTTCAGAAAGAGATGGTATTATTTTTGATCCAAATGACTATCTTTCTCCCTGCACCCATACATGGTGAAGCACTTGCACTATCTGCACCTAAAATGCCAGAATAATTTTTCACTATCATATGCATTGTTTTTTGCAATTGCTTAGGATCCTAGATAAGTGTGTACGGAAACTATTGGCATTATAAAGCAGGTATGGATTAAAGATTCAAAACCAGCATTTATCAGTGACAATGGTAATAACTAATTGGGAGGCCCCAGTACTATAATTCTCACCTCACTGCTTCCATCTTCACTATTACGTGTGATTGGATAAGTTGAGCTTTCTTGACTGTTGCCAGGATCTTTCTGCAAGTCACAAGCAGATTCCATAGGCATCTGTGGAACTGGATGGATTTCATGTGAATCTTCCTCGTCCCATCCATCCTGCAGCTCATGCTTGGTAATTTCCATTAGCTGGTCAGGATTACTTTCTGCATCACCTGCTCTGTCCTCTTCTGGCTGTGGTATACTTCTCTCTCTTCCATGACTAGTTCCTGCACAAGTAAGTCATGCAATTCAAGAATTACAACTGAGAAAAACGTAATTGAAGTTAAGAATACTATTGTCAAGTACAGCGCAAAACAATGCATGTCCAACCACTAATTTTCCAGGAGACACAGAGGCGCTCAGAGGAAGAACGGCACATCCCAACCGACCTCCAATTTTGAGTTTGTAGTGCTGTTGTACTCTCCTTCCATCTACCTTTCATGTGCTAAAGTACCAAATGAATTGGGACATGTCAAAGCTCACATACTCCACTTGTAAAATTTGTGCGTAGCTTTAGCTGCATGATAAAGAAAAACCCAAAAAGTCACTTTTCTCAAAACAAACTCTGGTTGGGATATGCCTCTATTCCTCTGATACCCTCAATTCCTTTATTAGTGAAGATGATTCTTCACAATTTGTTTAAAATCAACTTTTGTTACTGACAGAGCTTCACTACTGATTTCAACATTCTTTCATCAGATATAACATCGATGATATTAAAATACAGCAGACTACCAGCCCTGTACTAGGCCCTCCCTCTCACCTGCCACTCCCCTGATCAAATCCTCGATGGCAACAATCCTCCTCTCCATCTGATCCATCCTCTCCAATATCCTCCTCTCCATCCTCTCCCCCTGGTCAAGGCTCCTCTCCAACAATCTCCTGTTCTCCAGCGCAACTTCCATCAGCCTCTCGAAGACTCCACCCCCCGTCGCCATGCCTCTCCCTCCCTCCAGGTCCAGATCACGGAAGCTCACGTGCCACGGTCCACCAGTACGGCGACTACGGCCTAGGAAGAAACCTGGAGCCAACAACTAACGATCTTCGGGCCGAACACCGCTTATTCTAAGACAGGTGAAAAACCTTTCTCAATCTGTGGCCACCTTCCGCCATGTTCGATTCAGGGTGCGTTCCAACCCGCACTGTTCCGACCCGTTCCGACCTGTGCAGATCGGGAAGTTATCCGGAGGGTGTCTCTGCAGTCGGCGATTGTGTCGCCCTCGCACGGATTGTGTTCGAACCTGCAACGACGCACATTGTTGTTTGGGTACTTTTCGCACTTTCGATTAATAATTGTCCAAGTGGAGCCTAGTTTTCTCCAGGTTTTTTTGACGACTTTGATTCCAGTGGTTCGCAGAGGAAAGGAGGAGCGTGGTGGAAGGATGCAGTCGATCGTGGGAGCGTTTGAGAGCGTGATGGAGGTGGCGGTGGAGAGCAGGAGGCTGCTGGAAAGAGGACTGGACAGAGGGGAGTGGATGGAGAAGAGGATCATGGACAGGATCGAGAAGATGGAGAGGACCATGGAGAGCAGGATGGACAGGGTGGAGCGGAGCATTGCTGCCATTGAGGAGTGGATCGGGGGGGTCAATGCTGCGGCCGCTGCAGAGGGAGTCCTCATCGCGGGGGGAGGGGAGGGAGAGGCCGGAGGAGGAGGAGGAGACACTGGCATGCAAACAGGTGAGACAGTTGCAGGCTCAGAGGTAGTTCAGAGCACGGGTTGAGCAGGACTGATGTTCGTATGCAAAGACTAGCAGGGGACGCATTCTAAGAAATCCATACACACTGTCCGTCCTCTCCGCTTACGTCGAGGGGTTAGTCACTTATGAAGTTCTTCGTACACTGAGGCTGAAGTCCAGGGGAAGTCTGGGCAAAGTTTGTAAAGTACAACTGAAGCGGACTGAGAAGTCCGTCGTACACTATAGTATACTATCCCTTGGCGTACATGATGGGAAATAGGTATGGAATGGCTACAGAATAGAAAAGAATAAGCACGGTATGGCTGCGGTGTGAGGTAGTCAACCCCAAACCACCAAACGGGTATCCAGAAATGCTGCAGACCAGAAAAAAATCAAAACTTTTGGTTTTTAGACTCGAAACAGTTCAGTTTTCAGACTTTTCCCTCAATCAGCGGCATGTAAGTCATCAGTGTGCCAAGTTTCAGGACTCTCAGTAGTCTGGAAGTGGGTTAGGTAGTCCGGACAAACATACATACCAGCAAACTTTCCCACATAAAAACGGAGATATGTAAAATGCATACCAATTCTGAAATTCCTGCAGGAGGCATCGCTTTATGGACTGTTGGTGTTTAATAACTACTGTTGTTTTATAGGTCACTTAGATGAGGCTGTAGCTGCAGGTGAACTGCAGGAGATACACCCGACTGTGAAACTGGAGAGTTCTGAGTTGCAGCAGCAGATTGTCATATTGCAAGTAGCAGGTGGATCACCAGCACAGCACCAGATTTCGGAAGCTCAGGTTGAGGAAAATGCGATGGAGTCTCCATTGTTGCCGATAATCACAGAGGCTCATTCAGAACAAGATGCATTGGAAGAGTCTGTGCAGATGTCAGTGGGGCATGACATGGAGGAAACTTGGGTGCACGGAGATGGTTCGGTCCTACAAGAAGCAGTTGGAGCAAGCCTTCTTCCAGATCTGGATTACTCAAACTCTGGCTGCAGTGTGGACATGGGTGAAACTCAGTTTAGTGGCACTATTGAGGCGGCACATTCTGAGGTGGGTTTTATTAATTTACAGTATTGGCCTAAAGTAAATTAAATCACTGCATGTGGGCCAGGAGCAACTGCTCCATCAACTCTCTTCTGACTTCTCTCATTGGACCATCAACTTGAGCAGATATACACCTAATATCAGCTCTTACAGCATGACTTTTTTCTCTTAAATGGAAACGGCAAGTTCAAATATGATGGGAAACCAGCCTCTAAACTGTCTAAAGGTTGAACAGAGGGTAATCCTTTCTTATTGACAGCATGCCTTTTTTTCATGCAATAATGGTGCAATCATTTTTATTATTGCGATTATATTTTGTACATTATTAATATGTAGTATCAACAGACTGTCATGTATGAGTTTTCTAATTAGCAAATTGTTCTAAGGAATGCATCTCTTAAATTTCCAGGACCTTTACCGTTGCGGAACCTGTGGCGCCACCTTTCACTACATCTTGGATCTAGAAGCGCATGCTCTTTCACATAAGAGAAGCCAAGTAGAAAGTGGGACAGCAGAGACTTTGATTGATAATATAATTCGACGGACAATGCACAATGAAGACAGTGACAGTAACATTCACCAAGGCAGCAGCAGTAGTGTGTCTGAGAATAGCCAGGAGGGGATATTGGTTGAGGCAGTTGAGTGTGACATTTGCCATAAATACGTATCAAAGGCAGCTATATCATCGCATCGGAAGCGACATGGTGGCAAACAACACAGCTGTCCTGTTTGTAAGAAGGCTTTTACTCAGAAGACACACTTGCAGAGGCACTTGCGTGGACATTATGATGAACGCCCTTTTCAATGTTCATCTTGCCCTAGTTCATTCAAGCGTGCTGACCACCTGCAGAATCACATGCGGTTGCATACTGGGGAGAAACGGATAAACGAATGTGAAGTGTGCAAGAAGCGATTTCCTTCCAAGCGACAACTTGGACTACATAACCTGCAGCAGCATACATCGCTTGAAGAGGTTCCTTGCATTGTCATTGACAGTTGAAGCAAGAGCTCTGCAATGTGACCAGTGAATCTTCGAAGTTTCGTGAGTGTGGTGTACAATGGAGGGTGACAGGATGATAGATTCAGTTATTGAGTAATGTTCTTAGGGAATATTTGTGTGTATTTTTGATATGTTGGGCTATTTATTCTATGTAATTATTGTACTCGCGAACTGGTGACTCCAAAAGAGGTGTCTTTTTTTTGCGCGTGAAATGCAAGTGATCATAAGGTTTTGGATAATGGACAGACGTAATGAATTTCATAGGTTCACTTAGTACCTCATTACAAATATTTGCTGGTCATTCCATGAAAAAACATCTGACTTTAGTACCTTCTAGTGTTACGAATAGTAGGAAGCACTCAATTGAGTTGTGGTATGAGACCTTTTGCATTTCATAGGTCTTTGTGCATATGCATATAAATGAGTGGTTCAAACAGCCCTAGGTTTTGCAATGTGCTCACTTGAAGCAGCTGGGATCTGTACACTCAATACCCATGCAGATCTTTCACAGTCAACAACATGGAATAAAATAGTTAATTCTGTTTATGAATTAAAATTAAATGGTGCAAGAAAATGGGAGCCATAAAAATTGACCAGTTCCATCTTTGGTTTCAAGTAGATTTTAAATGGCCCACTGATCACCCATTTCTTATGCTAAGCGTAAGATCAATCAAATGAAAGTCGTCTCATCCAGCATCTCAATTGACAAATTTAAACCATGCCCTTGTCATAGCTTCATGAAACTAGAGGAACACACGTCAAAAACTTGGGGAGAGGAAAAAATATTTTTGGCAGAATGCTCAAGATCTCAAGACAAGTGCCTCACTTCTTTAAACATGCCTTTGCAAATATTATGAAAACAACAGTAAGCTTAAAAAGACCACTGGTGAATTTCAAAAGAGGATTCTGGTCATTGTAAATAGTTCATAAGCATCTTGAAAAAATATGCGATGTTTTCAAGTGTTCAGGGTGTAAGAGCTAAATGGTGTGATCAAAGGGTCTTTTTTTCTTTAAAATTTTTGTTCATTATGATTACGTTAAAGAGTGACTTAGAAACAGTAGGTGCGTATTGACATTTGGGAGGAAACGTTAGTTTTGGATGTTCTCAATGCTGGTTGTGAAAAGATGAACTGTCACCAAATCATGTCACACCCTGTAACATTTCACATGGCAATAGATGATGCCTTATAAATTTTAAAAACGTACGTTTTCCAGTACATGCAAGGTACATGTTAACGTACTGTACCACTACTTTTTGCAATGCCTGGCTGGAATGAACTGATGTGATCAGGGAGAATGATGATCGGATTTGCTGCATTTACCTGTCATTGCAGACGTTGGAAGCAAATGTGGGAGTCAGCTTCCTTATCGCAGATGCTCATCATGCACCCTGCTTCTCCAAACATCCATCCCTAACTCTGCGGCTGTTCCTACAATGTCCTTTCTTCTCCTGAATATAGGATAGAATTGCGCATGATACATCAATCCACAATGCATCACATTTCTGCCTGTGAATGTTTTTAAAAGCAATGATGATGTTACAAGTTCTGATGATGACTACCAATAACTTGTGCAGGATATTTTAGTTTATAAATTGGATGCTTTCATCAGTGCGCAGTAGAAAAATCAGTGCAAACCAACGGTAAATGAGGCATTCACCATTTTCATCATTTCTTAATTCTGAAGTTTCGACTGAAGTGCCTTACAAAGATGGGTACATGATAGTGCATTGGTACGGGACCAGAGCAACAGTTTGGAACTTACTATTGAAATTATCAGCTTATTGCAAACTCTTTCATAATTAAAGGTGACTATGTAATGCTCAAACTTTCACTACAATCCAGTAGATTCCAAATTCTCGAGTAGAAAATATGCATTTTGTCATGTTCTTGATCATTGTGCTACTGCAATCAGAGTTAATATTATTTTAGTGAAATGTCATTGTAATAGTGTAGATATCACGTGATCATAATTGGCCCCATATGTGTCTCTTGGAGATAATAGGTACTACGCCTGTTCTGCTTGTGGATTGGTTCCACAAAATGTACAGTGAAACGTATGCGCTGCAAGACATCTCTGTGAGAACTGTGAATATTTTCAGTAGTGAACACATTTCAGTTAAATTATTATTGGCTACTTGTGAGTTAGGAAAAATCATTTTAAGTCGCATTCCCTCCTATGGCAGTGGCAATTAAACAATTTAATAGAGGGTGAGACTATTAATGTCACCTTTGTGAGGCTAACACAGGCTAACAGGTACGCTGCCGTACACATGTCTTCCACTCTCCAACTTTCTGGGAACTAACCATGAAATTTAATATTAAATCCATCCATCGACACAACTTGCAGATTAGTTCAGCTACAGCTGACATTAATACAGTATCAATATTGCCATACCTGGGAATTTTCTTAATCATAGTGATTTACTGTTCATTTGCATTTTGGATCCCTTTACGAAAGAAAATCAAGGGGAATCTGAATTTTCTGCTGGGACCATGAATTTTCTGTGACATGTGACTCCAGTTGAAACAATTGCATGTATGTATGGATTGCGTGTTTTTTTCCCCATTTCCTGAGAGCCCCATAAGAGTTGTACTACTACAACACTGCTGAATATTTTGTAAGGATGTTTGTAGTGAATGAAGCCTGCACACCATGACAAAATAATGTAGATAACCTGAAGTGGGTGTTTGACTTGCAATTATTCAAATCAAGAGGGAATTGTTCATATATTTTAAATGAGTGTACTGTACCGGAGTGTACTTTGCCTTGTGAATAGAAAGAAAGGAAGTAAAAAAATACTGTCATAATTTTCCCCATCCTCTTTTTTTTGTCAACATGAATGTTTGGCACATGATAAAGAAATTTAAAATACGGTAATAAAAAGTTGGGTGACCTTGATTCCCATCAGGTGGCAGCCACCCGAACGCGACCAAAGAGAGAGCCAAGATGGCGTCTTGTTCCGATTGATTATTTTGAGTTCGAGCGTCTGTTCGATTCAGTTTGACTGGTTTTCCCTCTGAGGCTCTCTCTGGACCTTATATTCCAAGGGATTATTGTTGGGGAGGTAGCGATGGAGTGGGGGATGAGGACGATGGAGAGGCTGATGCAGATGGTGGCGGAGAACAAGAAGCTGCTGGAGAGGAGCCTGGAGCAGGGGGAGAGGATGGAGAAGAGGATCATGGGCAGGATGGACAGGATGGAAATCAGGATTGGAGCCATCGAGAGCTGCATTAGAGGAGGTCAGGGTTTACTCTTGGGGAAGAGACGAAAAGATGACCACCATAAACGCATTGCATTGGTCTCTCATGTTCCTATACCGACTGCTTCTTTTTGGTTAATTATTGAAAGACCACCGGTTGGTGGGAGGTGTCAACTTGGACTTTTGATTGACACAGTGCAAAGACTAGCTTTCAGTAGAGTGAAAGTGCACTAATTTCAAATGTCTTTTCAGGCAACTTTCGTAGTGGAGATGCGGAAATAGAAAGGGGCCAGGAAGAAGGCGCAGGGAATCCTGGGCAGCTGGTGGAGGTTACGGTGAAAGAAGAGATAGAGGAATGGATACCCCCGGATGTTCCAGACTCGCAGGAACCTTTTGAGGATACCATGAATCAAGCACAGGATAATGAGGATGCTCATTATGGTTTTGAAACCTCAGCGGATCCTTCTGCAAATAATGAAGCACATCCTGAGGTAATGTGCTGGATTAGTGGCCGTTTTGTTGAATTTATCTCGTCCTGAGGAATGATGCATGTTGTGCAGGTGCAATACATTTACTCGCATTATTTGCATGCATGCAAGGTTTTTGGTTAGTGTGAAGTGAGAAGCTAAATAAATATCTGGCCTGCAAGTTTTAGGGGTATACAGGGTGAAGGGAAACTCGCGCCCAATTGCCAGGTAGACGAATAGTACTCGCAAAACTAATAATGTAGGGATGTGCAAGTAGTTTTGGGCCCCCATAGTTAATGCATACTGCGTCTTCCAAGTCTCATGAGTCCTCTCCACCAGTTTCAAAGAAGCAAAGGTCAGCTGGGGAGCCGCCGAATAATCCGGCTTTGGGTCCGTAACACATCGCCCGTGTGCAATAGGTGATCAAGTCTTGTCAGAGTAAGATTCCAGGTGCGACACTCGTGCACTTTGTTGTATGCATTAATTACGCAGGCTACCTGGTGATTGGGAGCGAAAATTCCTTCACCCTGTATACAGCTATAATATTAGTAATGAAGCATTATGCAATTGTATTAGAGTCAAGCAAAGAGAGCATATGTTCCCAGGTAGAATAAAAATATGGCATGTTATACAATGTATTGTTATATGTGAAGTGGATCAAGGACATGATGGGCATGATTGTGTTTCCAATGGGTGTGTTCTGGTGCAGTGTGATTAAAGCCAGAGGAATTTGTTAATCAATAGATTGTATGAAATGAAGTCTCAGGTTGTTTGAGTGGGGCTACAGGAGAGGAAATGCATTTACTCAAATGAAATTATGACAGTCAATCCCAGAAACAAATGATTTCTAATATATCAAGGAGACATCAGTTACACGACAATGCACATGGCTTGGAAAATGAATACAATTTAACTCAAAGTGACATTGCATTCTACTGTGCCAGATGTCACATCAATCACTGGTGTAAACTTAGACCCAAATTACATATTGCATGCCATGTATTATCCTATTTGCCTGCAAGGAGCACAGTGGTACTGTAGTCTCATAATTACAGGACCTCTACTGCTGTGGGATCTGCAACAGCACTTTCCGTTACCCTTCTGACCTTGAGGTGCATGTCCTTGAACACTCCCAGCGACGCATTGCAGCAAGCTCATGCAGTCAGGTGGAACGATCATCAGTTAAAAATGCAACCCAGCCAAACACTGTTCAAGCCAAGCCACAGAAAAGTGTGCAAAACAAATCTGCTAACAGGTGTGGAGTTTGCCGTAAAACGTTCAACAGGCCATCTCTTCTTGAAGTGCATATGCGTAAACACACTGGAGAGAAGCCCTTTTCATGCTATGTGTGTCAGAAGGGATTTACGCAGAGGGGTGCTCTTAGGAGACACATAAACATGCATACAGGTGAAAAGAGCTATCCATGCCATTTTTGCTCAAGGGTGTTTTTTCGACTGGACAGCTGGCAGAAACATATTTGGATGCATACAGGAGAAAACCGCTTTGAGTGCCGGGTGTGTGGAAAACATTTCTCCAGCCCAAGTAATTTACGTACACATATGAGGATTCATGAAAGAAATAACCCCTCACAAATGCATTTACCTGGCAGAACCTGAAGCGCAAAAGTTGTTTTGTTCACGTAGGACAATAAATGTGTCTCTCTCTGAGTGTAAAATCCATAATTACCCAGGTGTCAGTAACTTATTTGTGACGGGCCACTTAGATGCTTATTTTATTTTATTTTTTAAACTTACCCTGTGATAGGGTGGAGCCCTTTTAGGGTGGAAGGGGAGGTTCCAGAGGGAGGGCGCTGTAATTATAGTCATTTGTGACTTTCTGAAATACACCGGATCTTTTCTCCTGGCCCTGGGCAGAGTAGGGAGTGCAATTCTGACCGGCATGTCGGGTGAAAAGCGGGAAAACATCAGGCCAAGCAGAGGTGACGGGGTCAGGAATTGAACCCCGGCCTCCCACTTGGCTGGCCAGTGGCGTAACCACCAGACCACCATGCCTCCCTTCACTAAGATGCTTGAACCTAAGGGAGGCATTCTATGTGACATAATGTGTTTCAGTGATGCAAGTGCTGTCCATAATTTAAATGAGGAGCAGCTTTTGGTGGAGGGTGTGTATTCATTTTAATATTTGTAGAACAGTAGGATTTTTACCCGGAATTTTATGATTTGTGACTATGGTGCAGCTATGCAGGGTGAAGGGAAACTCGCGCCTAATCGCCAGGTAGACTGATAGTACTTGTAAAACTAATATAGGGATGTGCAAATAGTTTTGGGCACTGTTGTGTAGTTAATGCGAACGGTATACCGTCAAAGTTTTGTGACGCCACATCTGTTCCGCCTGCTTCAACGAAGCAAAAGCCAGCTCGAGGGCCTCCGAATAATCCGACCTTGGGTCTGCACACATCATCCATGTGCAATAGGTTATCAAATCCTGTCAGATTAAGAAACCAGGTGCGACACCTGTGCACTTTGGCGCTTTTACCTCATGTTTTACCATCCAGCCCTCTACACTTTAAAGGTGCCGTACGCATTAACTACACAATGGTGCCCAAAACTAATTGCACATCCCTGTATTAGTTTTGCGAGTACTGTCAGTCTACCTGGCGATTGTCCGCAAGTTTCCCTTCACTCTGTATGAATAGTTTGACAGTATCAAAACTTTTCTTGTTCATATATACAGTATTTATATATGTAGTGTGGTGTGTAATAAATATTATCATTAAATATCATGAAGTTCTTTCCATATTAATAAAATTAAACTGCACAATATGGCTTTGGACTTCACCCAGGATGACTTACAGATTGGGACACTGCTTGCTATGCAGTGTGTAGTAAATATTGAGGTCCTTTTAGTTATACCGCATTCACCTGAGGTTGTTATTTTGTGTAGTTTTTTGCACCTCGATAGATGTGTTCAGTTATATTCAACCACACTTGGGAATTGGGCACTTCACGCTGGGTGCAAAAAGCTACACAAAAATAACAACTTTGGTAGAAATTTGCAATCACTTACAGTTCCTGAATACTTGGAAGACAACTGTGCAGGCGTACTAGAATTAAAGACTTTATCTGCAAACAAAATCATCTTCATTATCTTCATTAACACTCTGCGTGGCCTGACCAGTCACTAGAGGTGTCATTATGTTGGTCTTAATGAAGTAGTCAGGTAATACCTGGACACCACTGGCTACCCCTCGATGAGTCTATGGCAGTGGTCCCCCAGTGTGTGACCCCGGGGGTGCACAGGTTACTTGACTATCATAAACCCAAAAAATCATGACCCAGAAAAGGTTGGGAACCACTGGTCTATGGAAACTAATGTGATGAAGAAATGTATGTATGGCTATATGTATCTGCAAACAAAATAGGAAAGTAAACTAATGTCAGAAGTAAGTTGGTTAATATAATTTGCCAATTGTTGCGATATATTTTGCATGCAATCCTAGAAACAAAGAATTAACTTCATAATTACAGCCATGATCAGTAACAATGAGTGGATCACTATTGCAGAAATGCAGCAATCATACAGCTTGAATGAGCTGTGAAAAACTCATTCATCTGAATAAAGTATTACAGTTCTTTACTTAGCACAGCCATATCAGCATATGTTCATGATTGGCAGCATATCTTGCATTTTAATACTGAATATTATAAGTTGCAATCAACTTGCGTCTGGGAAAGCATCCCATATTATGTAACCAGCAGCTCTTCTCTCTTGCTATCAATGTAGAGCCATCTGAAATAATCGTAGGATCAGTTTCAGCTCATATCAGAATAATTCCTTTGCAAGATTGTCCGCAATAGATGTTAGATGACGAAGTGAAGCTCAGTTTTTGCCTACTTGGATCCCCAATTGAGATTGCAGGACTTGAACATTAACTTGCTCATGTCAGTACTTCAAATTGCCAGAGCAGGAGTTAGGAACGTTTACAAAGCTCTGTTCAATTTTAATTTCAATTATAGAATATGTGAATATTTAGAGTTGCATTGTCCAGTAACATTGAAATAAATGGACATAATGTGCGTGTGAAAAGTTGGTGTTGCCCCATGTTAGGATTTCCATACTGTGCAAACAGGGTTTTCCAATCAATTATTTTGTGAAAAATTACTTTCAATGAAC
Organism: Catajapyx aquilonaris; assembly: GCA_000934665.2. Taxonomy (NCBI): domain Eukaryota; kingdom Metazoa; phylum Arthropoda; class Diplura; order Dicellurata; family Japygidae; genus Catajapyx; species Catajapyx aquilonaris. The sequence continues at coordinate 15,926 of JYFJ02004032.1, forward strand.
AATAAGTGACTCTACACTTTTCTAACAGTCAAGATGGCCCCAAAATGTACTTGTTGCAGCAAACTTACATGTAAATGGACAATGGGATTGTGGAGATCCCACTGGACAGGAGGAATATGGCACCAGAGAAGGAGTCCAATGTGAGTCTGTAAAGTCCACTGTACACAGGAGTGGCCATCACAGGGGTCAAACTGTCCAGCACTCCAATGAAAGCATTCACTCTACCTGAAAATGGAAGCCTCCACATTAAATTTCCGCACCATGTCTACATTATATGAACACTGACACATGAGTGTGGCTATGCTGATTAAAGGCCATGCACACTGGCCATGAATTTTTTTAATTCTTGAAATACCACATTGATTATGAAAGCTGCATACTCATAAAACGTGACTGTATTTTGTACTCCCAACATTTTCCTGCATTCTAGCACATAAATGGCACTTACCAATTTCTTCATTGGTTACCATCTTCGTTGGTATGGTTCTGCATATAAAGACAGTAGCTCCATTCAATATTCCAATCACCGGAGCTGATAATATGATTTTTTAACAATGTGAATACATCATTCTCATTTAAAATGTAGTAGGATCAGGTCTTGCCAGGAAGGGTTGTATCTCTCACCTGAATACATCATCCAATCAGTAGAAACAAAATTGAGCATAATGTTGCTCAAAATTTCGCTTATGAAAGCGATTGCCCCCAAGGAAGTGTCTTTCATTTTCAACTTATGGCTCATCAAAAATAATGAAATAAAGCAACCTGAAAATAAGTGAGTCTCAATCACATTAATACACATTGCAAATCGGATCACAATTCCAGAAGGTGACCTTATTTACGTAGTGACAAGATCAACTGTACACCTCGTAAAGGGAGTGATTTCAGTTCATATCCCAACTCCAGTGAATTACCTTATCCCCAAGATTACTAAATGCATTTGATGGTATCTTTGCCTACGGCATGTTGAAATAAGGCTACTGCATTCATTACAACTATTGAACGGACATACCAGCCATCATAATTACTAGAGAAAATGTGGTGAAGAGACCAAAGTCGATTTCATTCCATCCAAGGCGCTTGCGAGTGAAGAGATACAAAACACTGCTTTCCCCTAGGAAAAAAAATTAAGAGTGGAAAATTAATTATAGTTGCATGTTGTGTCATGCTGCAAGTTCCCTCAACATTTCCAGTTATTAAAATGTACTATTAAAATCAACTTTACCTATGCCAGGCCAAAAGGCCAAGAATGCCACTACAAACAGAAGGTTAAGCTTGAGCCGCTTCTTGTCTTCACGCCTTTTAACTAATGTTTTCATAATGTCCGATACATTTTGGATGTCAAATACATCTAGGCAAATGTTCTTGGGTGAGGTTGGCTTAGTTTGGTCTAAGTCGTGTATGAAAATGAAGGTGTAGGCTATGGAGATAGATTCAGCGATAGCTGCCATGGTGAAGAGCCAAAAAAATCCCACGGATCTGAAAGCATAAAGGGGAAGTAGAAATCATGGCGTAATAGTATGACATGTTTTAAATATAAGGGGCTCAGACCTGTAGATGGTTCCTCCAAGTGCATTTCCCAGAGAGATTCCGATGGGCAAGCACACGTTGAGGACACCTTGTCTAAGGGTCCTCCTGGACAAGGAAGTGAAGTCTATGACATAACTGTTGAGGGCCATGTTGAGGGCAGTCTGTGATCCAGTCAGCGAGACTGGAATATAAGCTGCCAAGACCATGGTCTGAGCATCCCATGACTCCATTTTTGAGCTGAGGGCCAGTGCCACAAACTTGAGGAGAAATCCAAGAAGAGGCAGGAGGATACACACTTTTCGGCCATGACGATCAGACCATGACCCCATGAACAGGACAAATGCTATCGGTATGGTATTCTCCACAGCTGACTTCCATACCCCAATTTCAGACACAACCTGTGGTAGAAGGTAGCATTCATACATTTAGTCAAGAACTTTACTTGTAATGAACAGTTTCGTATGGTGAACCTTTTAAGAAATCCATACACTGTAGTTATATTATGGTCTTGATATACAAATTTTTGGCTTGCCTTTTGTACGTCAGTTTCCACTTGGCTCATATTATGACTTCTGTGCTCTGACAAGAGCTCGTTGCATGTTTCCTCAGAATAGTTGAGATTGACTTTGCAAGCTTTGTACAGAAGAAGATTTTGGACTATGAGTTCTGAGGCCATGTTCCAAAACATGTGGAATAGTAGCATGTACTCAGTTCTTAGTGTAAAAAGGACTAGCTTAATTTTGGCAAGTAATGGCATCTGATCAAATGAATTCATGGAGCAAGTCTCCTTGTTGTCTCCTGCATTATGCACGATGCTGGTTGACTCTTGTGCACAATCTTCTGTGTCATTGTTTGATGTCTCAGTGCCGTTCTGGTACCCAGCTACGGAATCATGACTTGCATCTCCCATTTTTTCTAATAATGTTATCTTGTAATACTGGTCTCTGCAACAAGAACGCGTATCCTTCCGTAAATATTCATACAGAGCATCATCCTATGACTATCCCATAACACATATGGTATAGTATGGCTAATTATTGTGATTTCTCCTGCCCTTTCATTCTTGGCTATTGTCATTGAGGCTTGCAAAAGGCTACAATATATTAAGGTCAGATGTTTCAATCATAATTGCCACAGAGTGGTCAATAATTTGGCGCAGAGCCTTTACACAGAGTGGTTTAATAATTACTCAAAGAAATTGACAGGTGGAACTTTTAATTTCTGGCACATTCTATTGAAAGTTTGAAACCATACCAGTTACGGGTAGTTTCAGTTGCAGTGATATTAAAAATTACTTCAGAATAATCGAACTAGCATTAATGGTTTTTTTTAGATGCATTGCAATACCATATAGAGTTACAGGCGATTTCATGACTTCATTAGTTCATCTTGATTTTACAATTGTGTGCAAATAACTTGATAGTAATGTTAAGTAATTATTCATGCATATCAATGCCGGGATAGGTAATGAAATGGTAAGTGCAGTCCCTTAGATTACAGTGGGAATCCATGCAGGTATAAAGGTGCTTTTGAAGGGTATGCCGGAAAAATGTGTCACCTCGAAGAAGAAAAAAGAGAAGATAAGGGTGGACGTGGGTGGAATCGATGGGCGAAAAAAAAGTTGGGCGAAAAAAAAGTTGGGAGCAAATCGAAAGTTTCACCTTCCAGTAATGACCACTTCAAGAAAAAATGAGTGCAATAAAGACAAGTCTACATTGAGAGATCCAGCATTACATATATACGGTACTAATGAACTTACGGGCTCTAACCCACCTTTTTTCTTGAGCAGTCACCACCCTTGACCTCCTCGTCTCCAGATTATTTTCTAACCCCTTCCTTTCCTTCAGCATGGCCAAGTCCACAGTGCCACACTTCTCATTGCGTATTTGTCCTTCATGTTCGCGGGGAATTCCCTCTGCACTGAGCACAGAAAATATGAAAAGTAAGCTTGGAAACAACCACGGTTTCGGATTGGTTTTGCACGAAAGGTGTATACCAGTTTCTCACCTGCTGGCACCAAGTGATCTAATCTTCTAAACATCTTCTAAAGCAGGTGTTGGTGATTTAAAAAAATTACACTTACGATAGAGTGCTATGCGGAGAGATATTGACGGTCTATTCCACAGACGGCACCCCACATACCACCACATACCTAATGAACTAGATATGCGTCATGCTATAACAGGTGTGCATGTTTCTATATCAGGCCCTTCACCACAGTGCTATAGGCAAACTCGAGGGAAACTACTTCAGAGCATTTTGATAAAATCTTTGAGAGGAGCTGATGAGATAAGACTGGGTAAGATGACCTTGATGGCTTAAAGCATAAATTTGCATAAAACGCAGCTAATTAGGCACTAATTAGCCAGTGATATGTTTAGACCAGTAAAAACGATGCCAAATCCGAATTTAGTTTACTGATTTCGAAATTATTGTTCTAATTGATTTCGGTGATTTTGGCTCCAATACTGTATATCGATTATAGCATGCTTAACATTCGTGAGTCATCAATGCAATGAACAGCATGATATACGAGGGGTGTTTGATAGGTTTAGGTATATAGTCTGGTGACCCGGGGTAGCTTGCCCCCTGGGGTAACTGGTTGTTTACTGCTATCCTTTTACATATGCTGCCATGGTGATTGCCCCCGGGATAGCTTACCCAGGGTCATCAGACTAGGGGCCATAGTGTGCCTACTGTGAAAGAGTTGTCCCAGGCGAATTTAAAGGCACTTGAGCACTTCCTGGACCACTGCTGGGAGGAGTACAATCACACTCCAGGAGGACTATGTAAAGAAGTATGAAAGTGCCATTCACCTGGGACAACTCCTTCATAGGTAGGCTCACTATTTATCTAACATCCCTCATACTGCCCAAGTGCACAGGACAACACTGGACACAGAGGAAGATGTTATGGATTGTTCACTCCAGCAACCAGTGAAGTAGCAAGTCATGTTGAGTAAATGTGGCCCTGATTGTTGGACAAAAACTACAAAGGCAACAATGTGCAAAAAGTTTCAGTCAAGTGTTTATGTCACCGTTGCCACTGATACCAGATATAACAAAGGAAATCATTCAGAGGACATTTCCCCCTTATCCAGTGGATCCTGATACAAAAGAAGACCAGAAATAATCCTGTAATCATGGCTCCTGTCAGAGTTATTGTGGAATACTGGTACGTCAAAACATTATTAATTTTATGATGCCACATATGCTATTTCAAGGCTGCAGATTAACTTTTGCATGCAACCCATTCAACTAATAATCTTCATCCAGGGAATATTCTTTCTGCTCATCGCTTTACAGAAAGTGAATGGAATTAAAGTCGAGACAGGGTGAATCTCAGTTAATAAACTGTTGGAAATACTGGTACCGCTTTTCACATACAGTTAGGAAGTGTCTACAAATTGTACTTATCAGTTTCTCGTTAAAAATATACAGAACATTGTTGCTGTGATCTTTCCGTGACATTCCTGACAAATGTTTATTACCAAGCTGACAAACACACGAACAAAATCAGGCTCTGTTCACATAACTTACATGTTACTTAAGAAGTAGTTTAAAGTACTTAGTATTAATCTTGCCACACGTTGCTAATTTTTCAGTGGGTCATGAGGGTACAGAAGGCGCTATGAAGAGCTAGCCAGGGCCATCAAAAATGCCTGTCCAGCTGAAGTTCAGGGACATACTGGAGCCAGAGGTCAGTGATTTCTCTGCGGCTGCAGTAGGCCAGTAGTAGTACTTGTAGGTATTGCATATACAGTCGACTCCAGATATGAGAGACTTCAAGGGGCCCTGTAAATCAGGATCCTATAATACACAGACCATAATATGGAAGTATGGAAGGACCAGCCTTTCGAGTTGGCTATAACCATGGGTTGCTTGTAGCCAAGGCTTTTATATCTGCAGTCAACTGAAGAATCATTTTTAGACATTATTTTGCGAAGTTAGTGATGTCAACGTGGCTTTTAAAATATCTTCATTTATTTACAGGGTCATTTGAAATTATGGTAAATGATACTCTCATTTACTCCAAGTTAGCAAAACATAAGTTTCCTGTTTATGATGAAATAGTCAATATCATTAAGGATGTCAGCCAAGGGAAGGAATGCAGACAAGCAGTTCAAGTGGCTGTCTAATGAAAAAGATTACGTGGATTGTCATTTTTTTTGGCACACACGTACACCGTTTGGAAGAAACATGATTTGGTTGCATTGGTTTAATTGATTTGGTAATTTTTCCCTTGCGATATGTAACTCTACATAATGACGACTTCCTTATAAAATGAGATACGAGGATGTCTGATGCTTAAGTAGATCTTGTAAGAAGCTATGGGAGAAATTACATTTTGGAAATCTTTCGAAATTGATTAAAATATATTGCCAGTGATGTAAAAAGTGTGTAGCAAAGCTTTGGTATTTTTTTCAGAAGATTTTGCATTTGATGGTATGGGGTTATAATTATTCACATATGCTGGTTGCTCAGTAAGAATCATAATCACTAGAAAGTTTGCTGTTTGTCCCATGTCACCCCCTTTGCTCTAGTTCTCCATAACAGGAACTAATGGAAAAAATTTACTAGCAAATATTCACTTCAATCTCCGCAATTATTTGAAGTTGTTGACAGATTTGGGCAAGCATTTCTACTACAGTGCACCAAGTGTTCAAGGCACACCAAAACTTATGGATCGAGTCTCTGTTGGGAGGCTTTATCATCATTGAAAAGGACCAGAGTTTTCAATTGAGTTTTTGCAGCAGTGGTAGGCTTATTGAGTGAGCCCAAACTTTTAAGCCATTGAGTAAGTTGCTAAACTCAGAGCTGTCAGCACTGCTGAGCTCTCCTATTGGTTACTTAGTTATTTTATTGTTACTTGTTTATTTTGCTGCGGCAGCCGCTCAGTTCAGAAACTAGAAACATACTCATTGTGTTATTCCCTAAAACTGGCACTTTTATCATATTGACTCACTCCCAACCAACTGGTGGGGGTGGGATAGACTTAGCTCCACCCACTAGAAACTTTTTTAATAGGCAAAAATTGAGATTTTTTTTTTTAACTCGCTCAAACTGCTCAAGAATTACAAATCAAACTCTTGCAGATATGATGTCAGTAACAATGCCTGAATTTCTGCCAGACTTTCTGGTATATCCATTGAAAAGCTGTAAAAAAATATATATACAGTAAAACAAAGTCGAATCTCCATGGAACCGGAAAAAAAATTCCAGATAGAGAAGATTTGAGCAAGAGAAGTTTGGAATTTTTAAAGCGCATAGCTCTATACGAAAGCATACCTTTATATCCAGCAACGGAACATGTTAAAAACTTCAAAATAACTGTCAGTATCACACTTACAATGTTCGTGGTTTTGGTGTAAAAAAAAACTCCGTTATGGACATTTGCCTACTCTTAGATTCGAGGATTCAATTGTCACAATCGAGTCAAACGCTTCTTTCGGTACGTCTGGTAGACGGAGATCAGGAAATTGAGCCTTTCTGTACATGTGGCCTACTCTCGACCCTTGGGCTGGGAAATGAGAAAATTTTCCTTACTCGCCAACATGAACTTGGACTTAGGGGGACTGAAAATGCATTGATATCCCATCGTAAGGCCCTGCCAGCACTTCGAGTTAGGGAAGTTTATTTCCTATTATTTTACACATTGCGACCAACCAAGCTCATCATTTTCTTCGACTTATAGAGAACTTCAACTTAGGGAAGTTCGACTTATAAGTTTTACTGTATAATAAATAGATCCAGTGTACAATGAAACCCTGGTTATCTACAATATCTGGTTCCAAGACCTCCTGCAGAAAAAGTCAACCTTATACAGGGTGATTTACATAAAACTGACACATTTCATTCTCAATTAATTTTAACAAGAATGGTGTATTTATTTATTTATTGTACCTCAAATGTAGAGTAACTTTGGGAGAATACTAAACTCTAGAGGAAATGTTGAAAATGCCCTCCCTCCTTCTCTAAGCACAGCGCAACACGTTGTTCCATGTTGCTGGCCGTTTGTTGGAGAATGCTGTTGTCAAGACTATTGAACTCTTGTGTAATGTTCTGCTTCAACCCTATAACCAACCCTATAACATACGATTTTTAACTTACAACATACCTACAATCAGTTTAATATGCAAATTATATGCATTAAGACATCAATAAAAGTAATTAACAATAAAATAGGATACTTATTATAACAATACTGTATTGTAAAAAATACAGGGTGACCCAACTCTATGGCACCAACAGTTATTGGAAAAATCGCGCAAGCTGCTTGTTTATAAGCAGGTCGTTGCTAAGAGATACTTCTAGAGTATCGGGAATAGCACCTCTTAGCAACGACCTGCTTATAAACGAGCAGCTTGCGCGATTTTTCCAATAACTGTTGGTGCCATAGAGTTGGGTCACCCTGTATTTTGGTTATTTTGGTTTAATGATATTACTTAGCATTTTCAACCATGGATAAAATTTAAACCACAGATAACCAGGGTCTCACTGTGTAGGCCATGTGTAAAAAATAATGAATCCCAAATCTCATGAAAAAACACAACGGTGTTTATTATACTGACACTTGAAAAGTAAAAACTTGAGATCCGCATAAACTGAAGGTACAGTAAATCCAATGTTACGCTAAAAGTATATAAGACAAATAACGTCGTAAAAGCACCAAAATCTACCACGTAGAACAGGGCCCCTTTTGCTGTACATCTCCACATTACAAAGCACCCATATCACGCACAGCATCTTGTCCTGGAGCTCTCTCCTATTCTTCCCTATGTTAAGTGGCAGGTTCAATATTTCTGCTTCTTATGCCCTGATGAGTCTAGGTCGTTGTCGTTGGTCCGACCATCTCCTGCTCCCCTCTTTGCCGCTGTCTTTGTTGAGGTTGGAGACTGTTGCTTCAGGACTTCTACATCGGTGAATACCACCTGTGCTCCACCACAACTAGTAGGGAGAATATCAGCCTGAAGAAATAAGTCAAATGAGTGTGGAGAATGACATTTAATTTTTGAGTCAAAACTAAATTTTGTTGCTGATGTGACATGCTCAATAAGCCTGGAAGCACCTGGAAGGGTCATCCTAGCAATATTTCTTTGTTTGTTTTAATACCCTGTTATGGGGGGGGGGAGAGGTTCCCAAGGGAGGGTGCTCTTAAATAGTTTCTAGTCATTTCAGACACTCTTAAATATCAAACCTTTTCTCTTGGTCCTGGGCAGAGAAGGGAGTGCAATTCTGCCCGGACATGTCAGGTGAAAGCGGAAAAATACACGACCAAGCAGACGTGACAGGGACAGGATATGAACCCCGGACCTCCTGCTTGGCTGGCCAGTAGCATAGCCACTAGACCACCATGCCCCCCTGCATCCTAGCAATATTTGGTAAACATTATGGTTATTCCATACACAGATGTACTTCAGTTCAAAATTTATATCCCTCTCCCCTGGAACCATGGACTTTGAAATCTGTTCTACTAGGTCATTCCTTGGTAGTCCCTCCATAGTACAACTGCCTCACCTTGTACAGCATCGTCTCCATATCACCTTGCTCATCTGTTGACTGTGTTGTAAGGCAGTACATGGCAGTGTTAGGATTTACTACATCCTCTTTGCCCACCATTCCTGTGACAGATTTGCCCTTTTTCATCTGTGGCTGGAAAATTGTGTTCAAGGCGACAGGTGTGCAAGGGCGATGGTCTATCCACCTTTCACGACAAGCTGAGCGAGAGCGTCGGTGACGATTATTAGACAGTGGACGATTCTAGGAGCAAAGAAGATATTATAATTGTTAATATAGGCAAGGGTTAAAACATTTCCATAACAGATCATTTCATGATCTACAGTAGGGTGGCATGGCAATTGCTGGTGAAGGCAAAACCTTCAACCTGTGAGTCACAAAAAATATAGTACCAACATTGGGCAATGAATTTTCACACGTGGAACCAGTTGTGAAGGAGTTTTAAAAGATGACTTTTGTACTATATCGCTCAAAAAGATGGAGACGTTTTTGTGTTGACACCAAATGCAAAACAAGTTCTTCGCAGCATGGAACTAAATACACTGGATATAGGCCCTTACTTCGACCTTACGTCATCGTTTCTTACATTGTTCTTTTTTGTTGACACTGATTACTCATATTGTTGTGTGAGGGCATTTCCATGGAAAACTTTAAAACAAAACTATGACGTAAGGTTGAAGCAGGGTCACCTACATGAGTGCCTCCCCCACCTAGACAGGGTATTGTCTCTCCGCCATATTGGAGCTAATTCACATAGGAGCTACATGCAGTTAAAAAAAAAACAATTGAAAAAAACAAAAACGAATCGCTTGCCAATTCCCTATCCTGCAGCGTGGGGCGGCCATATTGGAGCTAGATTGCATAAGGACTACGTGAAGACAATACCCTGGTTAGGGTGGGGGAGGCAACCATGTAGGGGACCCTGGGTTGAAGTAAGGGTGAGCCGCCTATACAGTGAAACCAGGCTATAGCTGACCCCAGATATGGTGAAACGCTGCCTACTGTGGAATATTTTTAGTTTTGACAGCAAGATAAGATTTACTATGGACTGACTGATTATTGTAGGGCAATGACCAAGGAAGAAAGGCGATTGCAACCGGCATGTTGTGTTCGTAAGGCATGAATTGTTACCCCACAAAATCCACTTGGACTTGTTTGGTTGCCTTTTCCAAACGACGCATGTATTAAGAATTGGGCACCAGAAAGACGTTTTTTTTTTTTTTTTAATACCCCATGCTAGAGCCATAGGCTCTCTTAGGGGAGTGGATTACCACTATCGTGCAGGGACAGGGTAGGGATAGGAGGGGGGGACACTGGTGCATGTGCAATGTCATCAAGTTGGGGGTCGTGTGCAGTCCCTCAGGGGGCCCGTTCGCCAAGATGGGGCCCGTTCGCCAAGATGGCCCCCTAGATGCGAGTCAGAAACTCCCACTGACCCGCACCTCCTCCAGGACAGGGAAAGGAAGGAAGCGGCTGTGGCGTATTTTACAGTACGATCCCGGAAAAGTTTCCTGGGGCGACCTTGGGAAACCACAGAAAACCAAGGTCAGGATCGCCAGCCTCCGGGATTCGAACCCAGGACCTCTCGATTAGCAGTCGGACACCATATCCACTCCACCACTACTGCTTCGGTGCACCAGAAAGACTTGTAACATGGCCCAAATGATGGGACTCTGACCCACCAATTATGGAACATGACAATGCACCTTAAATTATGTTTCCTAATGTTGTCTAATGCCGAGGACTTTGCCCATAATTTAGCAATATCATTATACAACATACTGGTTTCAATATGCACTATCAAAATCAGATCATATCATTAGAATGCAATAACTAGGTAATGTAACTAACCAAGTTCAGGGACAAAGTTAAAAACAGATGATCACTGTTGCTGCTCGATTGTTGCCCCTTGGGAGAAAATAATTGAGTTCTAAAAGGTACCACTTTAAATATACCCCACTAACAAGTAAGAACAATTAAGGCACTAGTACCACTTCCAAGGACAAGACTCACAATAAGAGTTGCAGAAGTTGCAGCAGGCCTTTCTCCAGTGGGTGGACTGGCCTCGCTTGAACCTTGATCACTGTCAGCCATGCCTGTGGTAGAAACTGGCAGATGGACAGACTGAGAGCGTCTGCGCCTCCTAAGAGAACTTCTCACTTCAACAAGTGCTGTGTTCTGCGAAGTAGGAATTCAGTGATATATTTTGAAATATCATGGACATGCAAGTGATACAATTGATACAATTTTGTTGGTTTTCAGTACTTTATACCACTAACAATAAGTTCCATTCCCCCNNCCCCCCCCCCCCCCCCCCCCTTGATCACATTATGAAATCCATTTAGTCCTCAAAATTAATGAGCCTGCTAGCCAGGATTTACTACATATTACTACATATTTACTACATTACACAGTGTAAGAGGTTCTAAATGACAAATCCCTTTTCAAAATTAGTGTGAATCTCTGAGTTTGCAGGGCTGTGGTGCAACCACACCTCAGCTTATATTCTTGCAACCCTGATCACGAAGATAAAAGATGAGGTCATTGTTCGACTGCCTATTATTGCTCCAGTTGATCGTAGCACAATAAGTCCTACTGACAGTGAGTGCACTTATTTTAACAAGCTTCACACTCAACTGACTGGGTGCACTGAACCCAATTCAGCCAAATTCCCTTGTTATTAATAATTACTAGTTAATTTTTATCAATAATTAATAACAGTAGCAATCTTCTTGTATTTGCTTTACTGAGTTCCGTGATTCTCGCCCTCAGAAAATATAATTTACCGACATAAAGGTGCATTTACATGTGAGCGATTTGACGAGCAGAGAAGAGCGAAATCTTTGCCGAGGGTGAGTACCCCAAGTAACCAATATTGTTTGAGGTGAAAATCGATTATTAATTTCAGCCTCAGCAAAGATTTCGCTCGTCAAATCGCTCACATGTAAACACACCTTTATTCTGCCAGCCTCACACATGCTCAAGAGTTTAAAATGCTCATCATTTGAAGTTCTGACTAATGTCCGACTACCTTCTGCTTACATACCCCCTGCCCCTGGTCTCAGAAAGCCTACATCATGCACCTGATGAGGAAGGAGCAGGAATGAGAGACTACTATTTCTGAAGTTCTGAAGGTCTGCTGTGAATTATGTTCCCAAATTTAAAAAAAAATCCAGACACTCTCCCAGAGTGTACACGTTCATGTATAAGTTCTAATTTTGAAAGATTAATTTAATAAATTACTGTACTTACCAAACCATGCTCGGAAGTGGAAGGCAGTGGCCCAGAGAAGTTGCTCGTAGAATCACCCTGGGAACCATTGCTGACGATCTTCTTCACAGCTGACAGCTTTTGATCGTTGGATATTATATGGCTCTGCAGTAAAAAAAAAGGGAGCAAATTTCAGAATGCAGTGAATCACTTGTTTCACTAGGCTTATTAAGCTATAAGGCAAAAAGGCACGAGTTTCTGACCAACTTTCCATGAATATTTTAATGCACTTCTAAACACCTTCGATAATAATGCAACTAACAACTGAATGTCAGTGCTATCAAGCTCCACCTCCGGCTGAAGCAGTGACAGGCTACTCTCAAGAGGCATTCAACTACTGACATTAGTTCCATGAGACTCACCTCTCAATTAACCCAGTATTAGAATACGGAATGGCCCAATAAGGTACTATCAGTCCACCAAGAATTGTCGTAGCGTCAGCACACGAACTACAGTCTACGAGCACTTCTCCATTGACTTCTGCCCCCGGAAGTGCTCGTAACTGTAGTTCGTGCGCTGCCGCTGCGACAATTCTTGGTGGACTGATAGTACACTGCTTACAGAAATTATTGTTTATTAATGGCTGCTCTCCAGTAAGCACTGACGATTACACTGCAATAATTTGTTACATTTACAAAATCTTAAAATGTTTGTTTAGCATTCATTATTGCCCTGAGAGAAATGTGGACAGTTACATTACTAACTACACCAGGGCTACTCAACTGGTTGACCAAGGTCCAGATCCAGACACTGAGACAAGCTGCATACATGTCCACATAATAAAGGCATGAGCTACAAATTAATGAGCACAATGCCTACAACATTTAATTTCATTCTAAAATCTGCTGTAATTCAAAGGATTTCCTGGTAACTTCTGCATCACAATAAGAGAGGGCTATCCACATGGGATCTAGAAGCACATGGAATTAATGGCTGTAGGATAGGTCTGTATCTGGTGGGAAGGAAAGTTAGGTCATGGGTTATGTTGGTACAGCGTACCCCCAGCCCTCCCAAATTCGGTCAGACAAAATGAAAGTCTTTCCGAATTAATTTCCTGAGTTCAGAACATAATTCAATGCCACATGGGGTCTTACTTTCGTCCTTCCCTCAATCCCAGCCAACTTATCATAGCACTGTCTCATTCAGTTGGGTGTTTTACAAAGTGCACAGTTTCCCCTGGTGTTGTGTGCTCCATGCCATACGCTTAGTGTGACGCGTAGAAAAATAAGTTATTGTAGAAAGCACTGATTGCCAGTTGGACAAGTGCAGTCATGTCTAATAACGGCAAAAGAAGAAACATGGATGCCAAGAACAGATCATTTCATGCTGAACACAGGACATCCGGACCATCCGGGTTGAACCCAAAGTGCTTATTGTGCCAAGAGACTATTTCTGTGATCATGAGCAGAAATTTGAAGCAACATTTCATGACTAACAATGCCACTGATTTCAAGTCTTGAGTTTCCACCTGGAATGAAGTGACTCTCAAAGCAAAAAACAGTCACATCTCTGAAGGCTCCCCACACCACCACAACCACCATTGGAGGGGGGATAACTTCACTGAAAGGAGAACATGTACACTTGACTTCGGCACAAATTAGTCGAGTAGCCCTGCACTACACTGCACCATAATAAGCTAATATTCCTACATTCATTTCAATCAAAACTTCCTTTTTCCCTCTTCTCGATTCATGACCTACCTCAAACTCCATTCTCTGTTGTATCATCTTTTTACTGAGGACGCCCTTCATTTTCTCCCTGTCATCATGGATCTTATTTATCAGCTTTTGCTCTTTCGCATTCGCCTCGTGTTTCAGCCTCTGTTTCTCTGACTCTAGCTCCCTCAGTTGTTCCTGGAGTGTCTTGATTGTTGCTTCACTGTTCTCTTGGAGTCTAGTCAACTGGGCATCCTTGGCTGCAAGATTCTTCTCCAAAGACCGTGCTGTGTTCCTCTCCCTTTCCCCTACCACAGACAAAGTTTTGCACTCCTCACGAAGAAGGATCAACTCCTCCTCCATTTTCACTAGGCGAATGCGGAATGCTTGTTCTAGAGGATCCAGAACATTGGTTAGTAGTCTTGTTTTAGTGACATGAAGAGAATTTAGGGAACTTTTAAGGCCCACATTTGGGATCATTGTATGTCACAGTCTAGGGTGCTCCATGGATTCATAACCCAAGCACTAAAACTTGCGCCTTTGTCTTACTATATTAAATTCATGAATCCAAATTACAACTAACAAGACTTCCATATCCCCTTACCACGCCTGATCTGCTGCTGCTTCAGACATTCCCTAGTTTCCTTCCGACGCTGAAGAAACTTTTCCAAATCCATAAGTTTGTGGGCCTCTTCAGGCTCTTTGATATTGAAGGATGGGAACTCAGGTCCCAAGCTGCAATAGGTCAAATCCATTAACAATACAATCTGAGATTTTAGATCTTCAACCCTACCTATATGCTGGCATGTGTTCAAGAGGGATGCGACCATTTCCATTGTAGACTTCTGCCTGATCCAGGTTCCTCACTGTAGCCAAAAGTTCAGCATAAGGTCTCTGGGGTGTGATCTCAGGACGAGCAACCTGTACCTCCTGTGACATCTCAGAAAACCGCATAACTTGCTGAAGGAGAGAAGTGAAAAATCATTATGTTCCCATCACAACTGTGCACAAAACAAGCAACTTTTTAGCAGAGAATTCAAGTTCGCTATTTTAAAACGTCTGAAAGAATACCATACGTTTGAGATATACAGCATTTACTTCATTTACTAATAGACTATCGGGCAACACGGTGGCGGAGTGGTTAGCGCCACAGCCTTCCACCTCTAAGATCCCGAGTTCGATCCCCGGGTCGCGCAGAGGATACTTATGTGGATCGAGTTTCTATGGGTTCTCTCCGTGTTCGCGTGGGTTTTCTCGGGGTTCTCCCGTTTCCTCCCGCAATCAAAATCCATCACACGCAGGAAATGATTACAGTCGGTTCACGAAAAGAAGATCCCCTAAGAGGCCCAAGGCCTATCATGGGGTATCCATTATTATTATTATTATTATTATTATTATTATTATTATTATTATTATTACTAATAGACTATCTATTAGTAAATGCAGTATATCTCGAAAACTGTGCCTGACAGCCCAATTCCAAGTGCAGATTTGGAATCATGGCGAAAAGTACTATAAGAATCACTATTCACATCTTCAGAAAGAGCAAAAAGCCTTTTTGCATAAGAGTGAAATAAACGGTACATCTGCAAATCATATGAAGAGCACAGGGGAAAAACGGGGAATGTCCAATTCCGTTGGGGTTCCTGCCAAGTGCACAGTACAATAGTATCATAGGTGACACTTATACCTGGAGGCTTTCCATGGGTACAAGGGGGACAGTTGTATATAATGACGTGAAGATATCCCTATTATTCCTTATACACGTGAAGAAATAAAGCAATTTCTTCGATTTTTCATGGACATTTTTTGTGTGACATTCCCCGTTTTTCCCCTGTGCTCTTCATATGTATATTATTATCTCGCGAACCATGCATGACCCAGGCCTCAATACTGAACCTTATGTCAGTCACCACTAGTGTCACCAAATATGACTGATGTAACGCAAATACATCACTAATTGTTGAGCTCACAATTCTTGGGCATGTGACTGAGCAAGTGACCAATAAAATGCTATAAAAAGTTATTTTTACATACACCCAATTCCAGTGACACATCGCCTGGTGTTTCTCTTTATTTTGATATATATGTTCATTGGGTTTTGACTACTTCCACTAATCGAAAAAAAAAAAATCTCCACAAACTGCCTCATTTTCAGCCATTTCCAGATTTTTCCGATTTTTTCCCTCACCATTGTATTGCGCAATATGGCTGAAACGTTATAAGCAGCATTACGGAATAGTTGAGTACATCAGCGATTATTTTCACCAAGATCCAAGATGGTCTAACAATATTTAGGCCCACTTGATTCGGAAAGACCCCTAGTAAACCGTTCCAAGTTTTATAACGATATATCTCAAAGACTGTGCCTAACAGAAACCTTCTGAGCATATATTCGGATTCAGCGTATAAATTACAATAAGAACCACTATTCACATCTTCAGAAAATAAAAAAAATTGTAATTTTGTAGAACAGTGTAATAAGTCAAAAGCCAGGTAACTCACAATATTCTCATCATATTCCATGGCACTGGGATTGACGCAGACCACCAATCGGACTCTGGCTTGCCCATCAAAGAAATTCTTCAAGTAGTGTGTCAGCTTGGAATCACGGTAGGACACCACTTTATCAGTGCCATGTCGGTAGTTCTCACGAAGAGTCTCCAAGCACATGCGCAGGGTCATCAAAGAATTGTTAATATTGCCTGAGGATTAGAAACCCATTGTCGTTCAAATAATGCCCTATAAATGCAAGATCAGCAGACAATAATGCCTGGCAGCTGTTAAAGATAGAGAGTCGAATTTTCTTCACAAATACATTAAAAACGACCATTTAAAAAATTATGCAAGTGACCTGTCTCTCGCAGTCGATTTCCCTTGTTCCCAGTGCGGTTGGTCCTCTCACTACCAGCAAGGTCAACAAGTGACATCTGGGTAATCTGCAATGCCCCCACATCCTGTGCCACCTCTCCTCCTCCCACTAGATGGGCTCGGACAAGTCGCAGGTTGAAGACAGCGTGGCTGCGGCTAGACTCAGCATTAAGAGCAGTGTTACCCACGCGCCGTTTTTTCTGGCCGTTGGAAAAGAGCTCCATCGCCTCCTGAGCAGATCGAACCTCAACTTCTCGAGCTGAATGGACGTACATGTTGTGCCGTTGATCCTCTCGCAAGATCTTTGACTGCGGAATCCTGTTAATGACAAGTGCAGGTCAGGCATTAACCTTCAAGGTTGATGGATCATAAAATTGGTAGATAATCCTAAGAGAGGAATAAGTGTACTTTGATATCTTCACACTGCTATTTAATAATAGCAACAACAACAATAATCATTCGTGTGAGAAGTAACTATCATCTGAAACCTGCAGTTGTGACTGACTTTATAGTTCCCTTCTGTAAAAGTGGCACTTGCAACTCACCTCGAATCATCAAGGAGGTCATACATGACGTTGTTGTAGATCTCGACATGCGTGGCAAAAAGTGCATAGGCAAATCCATTTTCTGCCATACAACCCCATCCATCTTCACCTCCCGCTTCTTCCCCAATTTCCATCTCATCTATCTGCATCCTCCTGCCCCGTCTTCCTCTCATCCTCTCCATTTCTGCCTCTGCCTTTGAGACTACTTCGAAGCCATTCATTCGGTCAGGCCTGATAATGCCCTTGTCCGCCATGCTTCCTCCTAGTCCATTAAAGAGGGCAGTGACAAGTCTTGGCAGGATTCCACTGGCCCTGCCAGTCCCTACCATGGTGTAAGTTTTGCCCGAGTTTGTCACTCCGTACGTTGCTATCAGTGTGTTTGTACCCCTGACAAATGGCATAATCAGAGGTTCTGCCACTTGATGGAAGATGGATTCCTGAGTGGAGGTCTCATCAAAGACACCTGCAAAAGTGTGTTCTGTGCTCTTGCATTGGTTGTCATTGACTGGCACAAGGAGCACTTTTGTAGGGCCGGAAAGGACCAAGCAGGTGGCATCTGCAGAATAAGTCTGAGGCAGTGGTCTAATGCGGCAGTAAACTTCCACAGGATCAGTGGGGCCTTCACGTGGCCGTCCAGGTTTTGTCGCTGGCATCTTTGGTTTTCTAAAATGTAACAGAGGGTCACACCATAAATAACCAATCAGTATTCTCCTCTGCACCATTATGCAGTAAAACCCAAGGCGGTAGTCACTCCTCAAAAAAGTGGATACCGGCTCTCTTGAATTGAGGCTCTCCCCAGCTCTCTGCGGCATCGGTGAGCCAGTAAGACCGTGGGTGTATACTCACTGATGAGCATGTTAGTGAGCCAGGAGAGCCGAGGAGGGCCCAGAGGGCTGGGGTGGGCCGAGGAGGCTGCCAAAGGCAAACCACGCGATATGAGGAGGAATGATGAGGAACACAGGTGTGTTTTGCCTCGGCTCTCCCCGCTCTCTGAGGCTCATCAGGGTGTACACCGGCTCTCCGAAGTGACTACCCCCTTGGCAAAACCTATAGGTAAAGAAGCTTGGATATAGCACAAACTTGCTTCATGCAGAATTTTTGTCTGGCCCTTGGAACTGATGCAGATGCAGATTTACTTTTGTCACATATAATACAAATTTTACATGTCGGAAAACCACATGATATTCATTATTTTTGCGTCACCCGTACATGATATCTGCTGCACTCCAGTTGGGAACCAATATGTAAAGCAAAACGTTACACTCTCTATCGAGTGTCTTTTCAGGATAAAGGGTAAACCATTACAAAACCCATGGTGCAATACTGAGCAAAGCATGTTAATGGACTAGGGTCAGACACTGGGATGCATTGCTTCTGGATTGCACTTGCTTTTTCTGCTTCTCTGCTAGACTTCATTTGAAGAATGACAGCTATCGTACAAATTGCGGGAAAAAAATAAAATGGAAACATACGTATGCTATTTGGGTGTGGGTCATTTCACCGACACCCACCCCGGCCGAGAGGCCATATCACCGATAGACATTTCACCGACATACCCATTCCACCGACAAGCCATTTCATGGACATACCCATTTCACCGACATGGTGTTTCACCGACAGTCATTTGATCGACAAATTTACCCACACAATTCCAATATGAAAACCATCCAGTCACTGGAGAAACGGGGTCCAGATCACACCTCATTTTCGCAGCGCCCCTTATGGAAGGAACCACCTGGCAGATGTATCCCATTTCTACAGGGTGTAAATGAATTCAGCCGACAAACTTGTAGGGGTGATAGAGGGGACCAAGACAAACATATTTGACATAGGAAACCGTGTCCGGAAACGCCATCTAGAGGGGGTTCATAGACAAGGAACGGGTGCACTCAGACGCTTCAGGCTGGCGGCGTTAGCGAGCGGACCATTTAGTTGCTAGGTGGCGGGTGGATTGTTCACAACTTTGGGCATTTCGCCATAACCTGGCAACAACAGAGTTGTTGTTTATTATCTGCGCGCTACCTAGCATGCTGACTGTACTTGCTAGGTGGCTCTGTTGTTGCCAGGTTATGGTGAATTGCAAAGCTGTGTACAATCCACCCGCCACCTAGCAACTAAACGGTACGCTCGCTAA
>JYFJ02004033.1:0-35398 GCA_000934665.2 Catajapyx aquilonaris
GGGGGGGGGGGGGGGAGTGACCTAACCTGAGTCTTCTATAACCATGGTCCCGAATTAGGAATAATTAATTTCTGTGGATTATGTCACTTTTGCAATGCATTGTAAGTTATAGTAGATCATGGAGACTCCGTCCTCTGTAATTTATTCTTTGTATAGTCCTTGATGGCCTTTACTGACTTAACTTTTGTCTCCTTCATCAGCACAGAAAACAAAACAAGCATCATCTACTTACTTGTTAGTAATTCAAACGTGCTCGAGTAAACCAACAGCTTTGCTACAGTGATGCAATTTTTTAAACGCCATCTATAATAATTATTGTCCTTCTGGTAGTCCCAGTTCCATATAGCCTACAGGGTGGCCAGTATAATTATGTGAATTCATTTGCCAAAATGATACGGTTGGTAGGGGGGTGGGGATGGAAGAAGCTTGGCATGAGTCCGAAAGGCCGGCGACGATCCGTCTTGGAGATGCCGACTTTTGACATAACATCGACGATGTCTATCCTGACAAATAGGCATATGGATTCCCCGTTCATGCCTGCATCGCTGGTTGCCGGTCGAGGTGCTCACACTCCCTACTCCCAGACAGTTGAGTTGCTCAACCGGCCGGGCCCGGCAACCAGCGATGCAGGCATGAACGGGGAATCCATATGCCTATTTGTCAGGATGTACGGGGGATCCATACTTGTCAGGACAGACATCGACGATGTCAATGGTCGTCACCGGCACACTCGCTCCTTCGTATATCCCGTGTAAGAAATGTGACCCATGTTGTGCGCACACCTTATATACGAAATTATGAGTACTGTATCTGAAATAATACGAGGTGTTCCAAACTTCCTACTGAACTGCCCCAAAATCACAATTTTTGGAGCTATTTTTAGCTTTCGGCCCACTGAATTGCGATCAGTTCACCTAGTGCGTCATAGATGGCGTTATTTCTTGGAAGTTCCCCCATTCCTCAACCATCTGGTCACCAGTTCTCATTCCACCCACCAGTTGTTATGAGCAGCGCGGGAGAGAAGTACCGTGTCGAGAAGACGCGACGGGGGCAAGTGAAGCCAGAGCTATAGGCAAATCGCTTTGCAATATGTACATTTACTAGGTTGGATGGGAAATCTTAGGTATCGGACTGCCAGGACTGGGGTACAGTACGTCCTATAATACGGGTCGCGATGGAGGATTTTCAATGACGTCCTGTCGAATACAACGAAAACCTCACCAATACGAAAAATGTAGATATTCGACGACGTACTTCCTGTGCTATAACAGCTAATATTTCGGATCACCTCCAAAAGTAACTGTTTAAAAAAATAATTACTCAATAACATGCAGCTCAGTGCGAAATATCTTGCTCACAGACAGACAGACTGTGAGTTTGTAACACTCCCTTATATCAATGGTATTACTTTGTAATTTATTTTATCAGTGGCAAAGCAAAGATAATTTGCAGAGCAAAATGTCAAACATACAGTATATTCCGATTTCTCGCGAATACATCAAAGCCATCGTAAAAGAGAAGCAATGGCGTTTCGAACTAGAGCAAGTCACAAAAACTTCACATTCGCTCTGAGTGAAACCCATGATTTGACACGCTTTCCATACCTTATGCAGAATTCCCTCGTCAATGTTCGTTTATTCTCACTATTTGAAAGGAAAATACCGATATCTATTTAAAAAATTCGCCTTTAAATTCGAATGAAAAAAGAAAATTGCCTTGATCTTATACAACAGGTGATAACGCATAATTAAGCAGTATAAACATTCCCCAGTTGAAAGGATTCTGTTTCAGGATTGGTTACAGCATATATCACAATAGTCTGACGCAGTCAGTGGCTACTTGCATTATGAAAAATTGCAAATTCTCGATTTGCAGCTTCCGGAATCCTCAGCTGGGTATCTAACTACGCAAAAACTTAGTTTCACTCTTTCACCTAATATTATTAGGAACCTGTATGTATGCCGATCGTATACTACAGATATTTAGGCGAAAGCCGATTCTCTGTGCCCTATAGCCTTGCACATGTTTTTCAATATTATTTCAGAAGTATCCCAAGTGGAAAATACGATTTTCTTTATATCCTACCTTTTCATTTCTAGCTAGTACGCCTACACAGTTGTCTATTTCCTAATTCATTTGAAGTAAAGGACCTTAGAGCACTACACCATTATAATTGCCAGACTATATATAACTGTTGCAATGGGGAAACGGCGGAAAACTCCACCTACACGAGATAACTTGGGAGAAATAGAAAGCGCTCACATCAGACGAAGTTTCTCAATGAGGTATTTATATCTCTATTATTATCCTACGTTTGTCTTCTGAACCCATGTTGAATTAAACCTGATCTCATCAATAAAACTACGGCTGTAGCAATTTAGAACACAAGCGACAGCTTTGCCAACATATGCTAAAACCTATATTTCAACGAAGCGACGTATCCAGGATATCACTTGGAGGATAACGGCCGGAAAGGAGGTGGACACACACGTATACACTTCTATCGTCATGGAAATATGAATGTTCTGCAAAAAGTTACGAACACCCAACAATGTGTGACATAAGTCGGAAACATTCGCCAGTTTTCATGTAGTGCACTAATGATACCGCATGGCTCACTCACAGACATGAAGAGGATATCCAGCGTTTCAATTGGATTTCCGTCACACTAAAATTGATCCGCAGGAATAATTTTGGTTCTGACTTTGGATCTATAAACCTTTCAAGGCATTGCTATACAACCACTAGAGAAACAATATTGTGATCCCCGAACGTCAATGCAGCTTATCTCAACGTAAGCTCAGTCCGGATGGAAATTACACGAACGCTTAAGGCCTTGAAGGAGTCACCAGGAAACTAGCTATTTGAAGGTCGCTCGTACTTTGCCGATACAGTACGAGACTCTCGCGAATCGACCTGGACGTCTCCTGTGGAAGGGACCAGAAGGCAAATTGATGCTTATTAAATTACCCAAAGAATTTATTGCCTGGCTAAACATGCATTATCAGCAAGCGCAAAAACCTGGACCTGTATAATTATACTGGTCAAAACGAGTGGTGGGGATGTTACCTGGATTGATACCACTGACTGGCTAGAGAAAGTTTTTGAAATGAGAATGCGCTTTCATCAACCAATAGCGTGGAGGTAGACCTGTTTGTCTCTCAACCGAAGCTCCAGATGACACACTATCTTGTCGAATGTCAGATAGCCTTAGTTTCCTTGGCTTTCACAATAAACCAACCACACTTGTCGAGGCTTATTCCTATGCAGGATGTTCCAATTTAAATGTCGGTGTTAGTTAGCAATAATTTTAGACATCAGCTTCTTTTAAGCAGTTACTTTTAGTGGTCTTCAAAAGTATTAGCAGCTCTTATTAGGATGCATGCACACCTGCAAGGAAACAATTGGTGAGATGCGAATTGTGCCAATGGGCCATTCCCAGTCAGGAATTCGTCACAGCTTGAATAGGTATTAAATATGGCCTATTATTATAGGCAATACTTTAGATAACTATACTAAAATAACTACTTCAACATAACTGCTTTAAAATAAGCAATGTCAACAAATCGCTAATTAAAAAATGACATTTCAATGACCCTCCTCCCCCTCTGTATGCGAGGTTTGGCATTAGCAGTCTGTGATATTTCGACTATAGCAGCTACAGAAAAAAAGGAGTTACTGCTAAGTATCATAATGTCGATTGTTGCTTGTCCGTCTGCAGTAGTCTCATGGCCTATTCTTATATCCGCGAGCCTCCTTGTGACCGGGAACCATTGTTGACCTCGGTGGTCGGGTGGTGTCCGACAACAATGGTTCCCGGTCGCACATGGGCTCGACGCTGGCAGGACAGGTCACTTCCCGCGAATATGAGCATAGGTCATCATGGAGCCCGACATGCAACACTTGCTCATATCACACTTGTACATATTTACGGTTTTTTCCCAGCTCCCAGTCGGAAAATCGCTCGCGGAGGCACTCGTTAGCGAGATTTCCATCGATACGGACCTCAGTGCTTGCATTAGGGACACATGGTATATTCAGAGCTAATGAGTCAGAAAATGCAACTTGTCGATGGATGAAGGAGAACCTGGCTGGCGGAAATGAGCCTAATTTCTGCCTAGTTCAGGAAGTTTATTGTTATTTCTATGCCGTTAATGCCCACCAACACAAGAAGGACCATAAATGGCCATACTTAAAAGATAGGCGTGAAACTCAAACGGTACACATGCAAATTATGCGCCTAAAACACCTGCAGGTGAAGTTCTTAATTTGCACTACACCTTGCAATAGTATTCAAGCTGTGGGAAAGAGGGGCCAGGGTGGGGGGGAAAGAAGTTTAAAAAAAAGTTATATCTGTTGACGTCACGCATTCCCGGAGGGTATAACAAAACGAACATTGGATGTGCTCAGCACCTAACTGCAGTCACTCTGACGAAATGTTATATATCTCGCAACTGAGCGGGGGCTTCAGGCCTTCGTTGTCATTTTGCCACTTCTCTATTTACATGCGTCAGGCTTATGCAGAGAAAAGGGCCGTTATTGGTACTGAGCTTGTAAAAAAGCTGTCACGAGAGCATGATTTTGTTCATATGCGACTCACGAGCACTATATTTATTAATAAATTTACATTATTTTATTTAATAAATAACAGTTATCACATCTCTTGCTGTAAACACTTGTTATGTCAGTGTTTCAAACCCTTTTTTAAAAACTATACACTCGTACAGTGTATTGCTTATATATTCACGAAGTTTTCTGGCCATATTCATGGTCTACAGATGTAGATAATTGACAAAAAAAAAAGACGGCAGTCGTATCAGACTTACATAAGTTGTGTTGCACTTCCATATGTGGCAAGTGTCCCGCAAAAAATTACATTGCTGCTTTACACGCGAACATGATGTTAGAAATAGTTTTGCCACATTTAAATACGCGTAAGGTATATAGGTGCCCCAGTGGTGGCTCAGTGGACACTTACAACCTAAATAACAACGGATTTTTTAAATTTTTTAATTTATTTATCATTTTTTGCGTGCACGGACTGCACGGACTACCCCCGGACTACCCTTAGTGAATAACACCTCGACTTACCCTTCCCTGATGATATTCACACTACCCCAGTAAATATGGTATGCGGAGGGGTCCATAACTGGGGCAGTCGTCATTTGGGTGATCCATAACTGGGGCATGTGCACACTTCCATACAAAAATTCTTTACGCAAAGCTAACCTGTTCAATGTGGCACGAATATGCACTGGATGAAAGAGCAAGTTTCGACGATTCGAACGATATTTTTTTCGAGGATGTCTTACAGTAATTCCCCTGCATAGTGTGTCCGACGTGAATATTTTTTTCTTAACGGGTCCATCACTGGGGCACCTACCTTATCTTATGTAAAATCATCCGGTGTGAAGTAAAACACACAATGACATTTTGCCCTTCAATTTCCTACGACGGTTTTAAAATGGCACAGAGAAAGGCATACCTTAACCATTATTCCCTGTAATAGGTACGGCTGCACCTCGTACCTAAGAAAACAAAGGACAACCTCTTTATTGACAAAATTTTGTGCTTAACGCTTCCTACTAAATTAATAATCCATGTGGAATCGGGGAGACGGAGTGGCGCCGCGGTAACGCGCGCGCCCACGGAAGTTAAGGTCTCGGGTTCAATCCCCACCCGGGGTTCCCACCTTCTTTCGTGCAGAGTTGGGCCATCTCTGGCTTCGTTTCGGGTGGCAATTTCCGGCAGACTAAGCCACCCGGGGGAGTTCACAAAATGACGATTAGAGACATTGCACTTTGCACATCCCCTCCCACCCACCCTTGGAGCATACTAATTAAGATTCTTCTTAAACTCGCTCCAAAAACAATTCCAAAGGTGGCAACCCCCCCCCCCCTAAGGAGTAGTATAACTCCCCCCGTGGGGTAATGAAAAAATAAAATAAATAATAATAATAATAATAATAATAATAATAATAATAATAATAATAATAATAATAATCCATGTGGAATCCACCACGTCTGGATACTGTATAATTTTCCGGTAACATTTCCTGGCAAATCATCGGAACGGTTCTTGCGAATACTCGGGAAGTACTCCAACAAAATGTAAACTTCCATCCGTCCGATTAAGTTAGTTACTCCTGAGAAACGTCAGAAATCTCCCTCGCGGGCGGGAAACTCCTTATGATGAATTGATGACTATTGATAACGACTTACACCTCGCGAAATCGAGTTTATGGCGTTGAACAGTAAATGGGTGTGACTTAAATGGTTTATAGACATAGCTTGTACAGTTTAGTGTATGCGCATGATATTGTTGAAAAATGTAATTGATACAGGAGACCTGCAAGAGCCGCCAGATATTCCCACTTCTCTAGCCCAATATCTGGAGTAAGAAAGATCCAACACAAAACCTGCCCCTACAACAGCTATGTGAAAATATGTTAAAAAAAAGAGCTACAGCTATAACGAATTCAACAACATATTTTCCTCACTATACCTGTAAGGGTCATTAACTGCTCTTTGAAAATATTTCTGATTTGCCGGAAAAGTTCACTTCATACGAGAAAAAGGTCATATTCTACCATCTTTCCTGCTATGAATCTCTCCTGAACAGGTTTTTACAGTATCCAGAGTCAAAACAAATGCTCGGGCGTCAAAACATCCTCAAATCTATTGCAAGGTATGAATGCAACAGTTTATTTCTGGATCAAGATTACAATAAGCAATAAAAAAGCGCGCCCCTGAAAAGCATTGACTTTTTATTGCACATAAAACCTGTTATGAGGGACGTTCCCTTTACAACCAGACTGGAACTCCTTAAGAAAAAGTGTACAGTACGAGTATGTCATCGAGACGCGCCCCTTTAGTCCCTAATATGAACCCATGGAATAGAATGAAACAGGATATCGTCGGAATCAGCAACATTGGGTGTCATTATTGCATCAAGTAGCTGAAAACATTGCGATTGACTATTGACCCACTGGCGCTTGAGGCCGATGGTTAAACCTATTAGATCCTCCTGCATGGACGCATCCATTCGCCATAATATTATAAGCGAATATTTGGGACAACATCGAAATGTAGCTGTTCGATAGTAACTGCTTGATAATAAGCAGCTTAGTACCAAAATCGGTAACCATTATCAGCAACTTCGTCAGAACACACTGCATATAATTATAAAGCAAAATGTTTGTGGATGTTCAGAACCTACCCATTTCCAGACTATAGTCTACTAGTATAAAAAGCTAAATATTGGCACGATGATTGCTTTTTTTTGGGGGGGGGGGGGAGCTGGTTAGCTGGATTCCCAGGAAGAGGTCTCCTGGCAGTTCCCATAATGTATCATCGGACGTTAGGGAGTCTTCCATCTGCCCAAATCTGTTTAAAAAGGTGGTCCTAAGCTAAAATTTTGGGGTTTGGGACTTCCCTGGGGCTTCAACTAATCAGCCATCAGCGTGCCAATTTTCAGCTCTCTGGGTAGTCGAAAAGTTGGTTCGAATTTTCGAACATACATACTTACAAACTTTGCGATTTATACACATGTTCTGTCCGATGTAAATGCTCTTAGTGGTTAGTGATTCTGACACTTAACTGCTTATTTCGAACCAGTCACTTCGGAAGTAGCCTTGAGAGGTGATCTAAGATATTACCTGATAATAATCGGTTGGATGGAGAGTATCTATCGGACAAGAAGAGTTTTCTCATCCGGAAAGAGACAAAATTACCCGCAGAAATGTGATTCTCCCTCTGGCTTTTTGTTGCCATGCCCACAAGGAGAGTTTCCCCTTAGAAAGTATCCAAGCGGAAGATATAGCCTATTAGTCTACACCTGGCGAAGGAACGGCCGCCAACCAATTGACTCCCCCCTAATTGGGCCAAAATTCGCAATCTTCCGAGAACCGCCCAGCTCTTCCCGTATGCTCTGACCAGAATGACCTGCAAGCTGTTGTTATCAGATAATGGCTATTTTCAGTTCTCTGCCTGGAAATGGGTTAGAATTTACAGAAATATATATAAACACTCATAAACTTTGTTCATGTGTTCTCGTACCTACAGAAATATAGTTACAGTTCACACTGGGTTGTTGCTCAAATCTATAACTCGAGAGCAGTTATTATGTACAGTATCCAGTGTAATCCCCTTAATTTAATCAAGGATTATCGCATACTCCAGTTGTTGTTTTTTTTCATGGATTACCAAATCCCCTTCTTCCTACTCATACAGGGTTGTCCGCCTAATCGACTCAGCCGAATAATAGCACAAGATTAACTGTAAAGAGGGTGCTGTAAGATTAGAAAGATAAAGTTTTGCAACAGGTACTACACGCAGGCTCAGGCCTGTAGTTAGACAGACAAGCTTGGAGGGGCAGATGTAAATTAAGGTCACGCAAATATTCCGCATTTTAATCTCATATTTTTACAGTTCACTGCCAAGTACTGTACCACAATAACTTTTTAATATAAAATCTGGAGAGCGGAACTGCGCGAATCAATCGGTTGCGTTCCGCTCTCCGGCTCCCGCTGTGGCGCTGTGGGATCGCAATAATCCTCAAATTGTCTTTGCTCATTACGACGAGATGTGGGGAATGAATTCCTCAAGTGGTTCTAGAACACTTAGAAAAATGCCCGCATTGATTCAAGTTGAAATAACAAATTTTATAAAACTGCGTTCCGTCAAATATGATTTCACTAGGTAACAAGTTGCCAAAATTTGGCAACAAACACGTTTCTTGTGTTTTCCTCTCTACCACGTCTTTCGAAGCGACATCCGACGGTAAAGTGCAGAAATAAGGGAGTCTCCACCAAACATGTGGCGATGGCGGCCTGAGCGGCGGAATAGGGAATTCCGTGGAACCTGCTTCGTCGGAATGCCGTGGTTTTTTTTGCGTTTGACAAAGTCCGTCGGCCCTTTTTCCCACACACACACACACAAAAAGTGGTTTGCAAATATAGAAAACGCAGGCAAAATTTTGACACCACTCCTAACGCTATAGGCCGTACAGTGCGGGAGGAGTTTCCACACGACAGTCGGATATTAATAATATAGATTTGATATTCAAATTCTCTCTCCCACATACGAGTCTTTTATACTGTACATTAGACATAAGTGGTTGAATGTAAGTTCGCATTAAAAGGGTTACAGATACATTTTAACACGTCAATCTGAAATAGTTTACACGTGGTGTGAATGTGAACTATTTCCGATGGTGTTGTGTTAAAATAAAATTACTAAACAAAATGCATCTGTAACAGGCTTCCAGGTATAAAGCTGGGTTAACCAGGTCGGTCGTTGTGTTGGGATCCACCAGTCAGTGTCCGTTCTTGTCGTTATATCTGGTACTCGCTGATTGGTGGATCCTAACAACAAGCTAACGGCAGACGACGTCAATGTGAACCCAGCACCTTAACGCAGCAAGTTTCGGGTTTAAAATACGACGATTTTCCGTTTCCTTCCGTAATTCCGTGTGGGACGAGAGAAGTGGGTAATCACAAAATCCTGAAGTACAAGCACACCTGTACAAGACTCGCATATCTACGAAATACGACAGCACTCCACAATCGCCTAAATAGAAATGGAGCTACTGAATATCATAGGGACTATTTGCTCTCTATTTGAGGTCATCTACCTTCCTCCCCATTACTCCCACAAAAAAAAATCCATCTTCGCTTCTCTATTAGACTATATAGTTGTAACTTTAAGAGAGCTCTCAAGCTTTGAACCTGTCATGGGAATGAAACAAGTTAGGCAAATTGCACAAAAAAGAGGAGGGAGTATAGGTTCTGACACAGTTATAATCAAGTTCTAGCCTGGCATTACATACGCAAAAAGTTCGAACTTTTTTCAATATAAGACTTTTCTTCTCAAATTCAAGACCACCAAAGGCAATACTATGATGGAGTGCGTCTACCCGCAGCGATTCAAATGCGAGTCTGTCATCGTTAAGTGATATAGGCTACCATATGAATGCTCTCAGGCACATACTCTAGCGTCTAGCCTATATGACGGCAAACTTTCCTGTTCATATATTTAGTATCTGAGTTTCTTAGGCAATGAAGGGAAGCCATATGGGAATGATGAAGGGAAGCCATACTGGAACAAGGTTTTTTTCCTCTCTCTAAATAAAAATAGCATTGTGAGCCCTTCGAGAATATGATATACACATTGAAAAGTTATCTATGTAATCTGCTTCTACAAAACGTTGTTTTACTTCCGAATACTCTGAAAACTATACACACAGTGTCGAGTCTAAATCATCTAAACTTTTGCATTATCCAAACATCCACATGGTATATTAGCTACCTCTTTTTATGCCGGTTATGCTCTATGCTGTGCAGTGATGCTGCATATTTACCCCTGCCACTCCCAAATAGGTGTTTTGTCTGCATATGAGTCACACAAGCCATGGACTGCACAGATTAATAAACCTGATATTAAATATGCAGCCCTCCATTGCCAATAACATGAGATTCTTTTCACTCCCACCCTCCCCTGCCAGTGTCTGTGTTTCCTTATTTTCGATTGTACTTGTAGTAGCAATTTTTTTGTCTCGATTAGTCCGGATAATCGAGACTCGAGTATATTTATATTATTTCTCTAATAAGTATCGAGCATCTCGTATAGGTAGAGGTCTCGTATAGGTAGAGGTCATAAGATTTTTATATGCATGGCAGGCCTCTACTTGTCATTACGGCATTTCAATATTACTATGGATTAAATCAGTTGCACTAACATTTTCCTCATCACCATAAACACAAGTCAATTTACTGGTAACAAAGAATGAAGCTACAGTTTAATGAAGTGTAAGGAATCAGGTATATCCATTTTGCTTCACAGATGTTTTCATGCGGTGATTGTGGGAAAAGAAATGAGCAACAGATACTGATTATGTTATCTCACTCTCAAAGGAATGTAACACTTCCTTTTTCCCAAATCCACCAACTCTGCAATTATGCCATTAAAACTTGGTCAACAACAGTATTTATGAGTTATAATTATGATGTAATGGTCACATCAAATTTACGTAATAACAAAATATGTCAGTCCAATTTTGTATCATGTTTCCATGTGCTAATACTTCTTGACCATCAAGTCTTTTATGCTTAGTTAATTATGAATACAAGTGACTATTTCCATATGGAACCCTGGGGATTAGCATGAGCCCATCAAGAGCTCCAAGCATTTTCAAACAAAAATGCAGGAAGTGGATTACTTGGGCATTCCACAATGCAATAAAATTGCCATAATGCATACAAGCAGTACTGTCCTCGCAATCACTAAGCCTACCAAGTATTTGCATGTGTCTGCAAAATAGCATGGAAAAAATTACCATAAATCTCAAGACACTGGAAAGTACAAATGGACACTTACAATGAGGCACACGTTAAATGTGCATGTCAACTATATCGGGGATAGTTGTGAGCAGCAAAGATTAACTAGGAGCGAAGCATTCCGAACCATTGTAGACACAGAGTAGACTGGCACTAATAAAACCTGTTCCTACAGGAGAATCCCCACATTTTAAAAAACCATTTCCTTATGCAATTAAGCGCCACAAAGAGAGTAAAAAAATAAATAAGATATATATCTTCCTTAGGCTTTGTCTTACATAACACTAGTTACAAGGACAGAAAAACCCCTTCCAAATGGCACAATGCAACATACAGGGTGATCCAAAATACTTGTTGACTGCTATGGATATTTGTTGGCTCTAAGCAGCTTATTTTTAGCAGTTACTTTTGCATAGTTACTTTTAATGGTTATCAAAATTATTACTTGCTAATATTATGTTGCATGTACCCATCCATTTTAAAGCCTCCAAGGGGGTCTGGCATGAACAAAGGGGTGGGCTCTGTCATTGACGTGAGCTGCCAACTGTTCCAATGGGCTATTCCTAATAGGAAATTCTTTACAATTCAGAGAAGGAATGGATGAATCACTTTGGTGTAATATTAGCAGCTAATACTTTTGATAACCATTAATGCAACTATGAGATAGGAACTGTTAAAATAAGCAGCTTAGTGTGGACAAATAGCTATAGCAGTTGGACTAGTATTTAGGATCACCCTGTATAATTTATGATGATAAAAAGTATTATTTCCTTTCACAAGGTTACGTAGTAAACCTCACAAGTTATTTTTAAAGAAGCCCTTTTCTCAAATAACCTAATATGACTCGCCTGACAGCAATGGAGTAGGGCTACAGTGAAACCTGTGTATAGCAGAATCGCATGGGACCCAAAAAAATTTCCATAATGGGCAGGTTTCTGCTATATCCTTCAAAAAATACATTACATGTGTATGCCCATTCCCAGATATAATTCCGCAGTGGACAAGTTTCGGCTATACTCAGGGTCCATTATGAACAGGTTTCACTGTAGTATGTAAGCTGACTCACACAGAGAGAAATGAAAGCATCAGCTCCTAAAAGTGTCTTTCACATTAGATCTCCCACAGATAAAACGTCCTAAGACTTACCTTTACGCAACTTGCATTCATCTTAAAGCTGCT
The DNA here is from genome assembly GCA_000934665.2 of Catajapyx aquilonaris. Classification (NCBI taxonomy): domain Eukaryota; kingdom Metazoa; phylum Arthropoda; class Diplura; order Dicellurata; family Japygidae; genus Catajapyx; species Catajapyx aquilonaris. The sequence goes on from JYFJ02004033.1 coordinate 12,515, forward strand.
CAGTAGATGTATTCAAGCCAACACACTACGTCTACTACTTTTGCCTTTCAGAACCCTAGTGATCACCTCAGAAGATAACAGGCAATGTGAAAAAATGGGGCATTGTGGTTCCTAAAGATTCTAAAATATTAGGGTAACAGAAAATCCATGGAAAACTTACACGTGGCTGAGAATGTCGGGAATTTCCACGACAAACCCCCACCCTGAGGTGAAATGGGTGTCCAAGACCCAAATGCTCCAAGAAAAAAGTGCAGCATGCTGATTGCTACTAAAACTGCTGCAGAACCTGTCATTTAACCACAGGCCTGGTGAAACCAGTACTATCAGTCCACCAAGAATTGTCGTAGCGGCAGCGCACGAACTACAGTCTACGAGCACTTCTCCATAGACTTCTCCCCCCCTAAGTGCTCGTAACTGTAGTTCGTGCGCTGCCGCTATGACAATTCTTGGTGGACTGATAGTACACACTATAGTGTGTAGTTTAATGAAGGGTTTTGCACATTTTTAGATCAGAATGGAATATTTGTTAATTTCCCTAAGGATAAGATGCCTGCTTGTAGAAGGTGTTCCGAAGTCGGCCTGTTTCAGCGAGTAATATTAGCACTAACCTGCTTTCTATTAAGCAGATTTTTACTTTTAAGGGTTATCAAATATATTGACTGGGAATGCTAGGTTTAAGGGATAAATTTTAAATCACTGCAGGCAGGCGGGTGTGTAGCTTGCAAATAATGGCTTTAACTCTTGACCACTGATGCCACGGATTGTCAATTTTTCATTCTCAATACTCGTACTGTCGTACACTTAAAAATTCATTGCAATCTACGACTGAAAGGATCCTTCCCATTCACCTGAATACTAGTCAGAAACAAAAATTCCATAGCCACTAAAAGCTTGTGACAGTCACTAACTGGAACACCCTGCATATATGGTTTCTCAGAAGCATAAATAAATTAGGAGGGCATAGTTACAAGCTTCATCATGATGATAATGATTGATATATAATAAAAATAATAAAAGAAGAATAAATATAATAATAAAAATAATAAAAGAAGAATAAATATAATAATAATAATAAATATAATAATAATAATAATAATAATAATAATAATAATAATAATAATAATAATAATAATAATAATAATAATAATAATAAATGTTGGCTTGCACTCACATATAAAATGCTCTGCTTTCACAACATTTGCGACATAACTTAGGGTCAGCAGAGCTTGTAATGAATTTTGAATGGAAATGTCACCTACCTTTTTCTCTTCTTAGTCAAAGCCAAAGCATATTACAATATTTTGAAAACATTCAACTCAAAAGAGTATAATTCATGGCTAACATTACGTCCATTTCAGGCGAAGATGAAAGAACTTCTTAATAAATAATAATAATGGATACCCCGTGATAGGCCTCCTTGGGCCTTTTCAGGCGATCTACTCTTCATTCACCGACTTGATTCATTTGCCTGTCCTGTGATAGGTTTTGAATGTGGCAGGAAACAAGAGAACCCAGAGAAAACCCATCGAAACTCGATCCACATTGTAAGCATCCTCTGTCCGATACAGGAATTGAACTCAGGTCCTTAGAGGTGTAAGGCTGTGGTGCTAACCACTATACGCCACTGCATCGCCCATCTTCTAATAAACCTAAACCAACATTGCCAAACTTCACACACATTTTTTTTTTTTTTTTTTTTTAAGTACTGTCTAATTCAGAAACTCCAGTTGGTGCCCCACAGGGCCATGCAACTATGCTTAAGGCTCAACTCATATTTCTGAAGCTTTACACTGTACTGCCCAAGGGGTATGTCACTTGATATTTGATATATGATGGACTTTGGATTCACAGGAGTCTGACAGAACTTTTCACTGAAATTTACTTCACACCCAAATTCACACCTACACAAGGTGAAGGGAAACTCGCACCCAATTGCCAGGTAGACTGATAGTACTCGCAAAACTAATATAGAGATGGAAATTAGTTTTGAGCACTGGTGCGTAGTTCATGCGTACAGCGCCTTTAAAGTGTAGAGGGCCATGTGGTAAGATATGAGGTAAAAACGAGAAAGTGCACGGGTGTTGTACCTGGATTCTTACTCTGACGGGATTTTACAGGGTGTTTCAGAGTCACAGGTCAAGAGCTTGCGAGGGGGTGGGGAAAAATCGTAGGTGGCGACAACCCCGGTCGGTTTTATAAAACAATTAGAAATACGGGAGTAATCAATTATTTTATTACGGCATGACGTCACAGCCTTTCTGTTCGAATTGACTGGCGCGGACTGGCAGGTGCAGTGGGTTGAACCTGGTGGAATGGCTTTTTAGCCTTGCGGGTTGCACTGAAAAAGGTGCTCTCATGCTATACCGGCAGGGTACTGTACACACTACTTAGTACTTCGTTACTTAGTACACTACTTTGTACAGTACCCTACCGGTATAGCATGAGAGCGCCTTTTTCAGTGCAACCCGCAAGGCTAAAAAGCCGTTCCACCAGGTTCAACCCACTGCACCTGCCAGTCCGCGCCAGTCAATTCGAACAGAAAGGATGTGACGTCACGCCGTAATAAAATAATTGATTACTCCCGTATTTCTAATTGTTTTATAAAACCGACCGGGGTTGTCGCCACCTACGATTTTTCCCCACCCCCTCGCTTGCGCTTGACCCGTGACTCTGAAACACCCTGTATATTGCCTATTGCACCTGAACGATGCATTAGGGGACCAAGGCCGGATTATTCGGAGGCCCTTGAGCGGACTTTTGCTTCTTTGAAACTGGCGAAGCAGATATGACATCATGAAACTGTAAAGGCGCAGTAAGAATTAACTACGCTACGGCACCCAAAACTAATTGCACATACCTATATTAGTTTTGCGAGGACTATCAGTCTACCTGGCGATTGGGCGAGAGTTTCCCTTCACCCTGTTTTGAAGTCCAGTCAGACTTCTGGCAAAGAGTATAATGCACTTCCAATGTGACTTACCCCTCACATTACCCCAAATACCAGGGTGACACTGTAGCGTAGTGGCTAATGTCGCAGCCTTCTGCCTGAGGTCCCACATTTGATCACTAGGTTGGAAAGAAAATGTTCCCATATGGAAGAGTTTTGAGGGGGGGGGGGGGTTANGGGTTATCTCCATGTTCGTGTGGGTTTTCTCGGGGTTGTCCCATTTCCTCCCACATTCATAAACCTATTTCTTCCCCTTACCTGACCCATATCAGATAACCTTTGCTTTGGCTCTCCTAATAAACCAGATCAAACTCTCAATCCCATCCACCAGTGGAAATTTTGTATAGGAGGTGAAAATCCATTGATATAAAGTATCAAAGAAGCTACTGATGGGAGATTTCATGCACATAAATCTGTGCCAAGCAAAACGTGCGTGATGAAATACTTCGGAACAGAAAGTCCATCAGTTTTACATATTTCACATCTTTAGTTGGCACCATGGCACAACTTTTGCACTGAACTGTTTAGTGATAAAGACAAGGATCTTATAAATTCCCTAATTACTATTATTATCCTTTAAACTTTATTATCCTTTAAAATGTTATTGAAGGTAGAGAATTCTTCCAAGTGACTGTGGTAATTTTATTCCATAAAATGATTATTATTTTCTTTACACAGTTACACCTGTCAATCTATCGGACACCACACTTGCCCCACACAAACAAATTGATTTCGCTTTAAATTTTTCAGCAAACAATATGTCAAATGAGCAAGTAGCCACATCTTATTACTTTCCCTCTAACATATCAACCCAAGTTCTTGCGTGTGCAAAGCGTGCATTGGTCTCTCACCCTAGGAGTATAAAAATACCTACCCCACCCCAGCACTTGAATCCTGGGGCAGTTGATAGAAATTCCCACTGCAGCCGCAGGTGAGGTCCATCAGTCGCAGCGGCCAAACTTGACGGCAGAGAGTGAAGCCTCAAGAACCAATGCTGCAGTGGTGTCAAGGTGCCCCAATGGATGTTTTTTGGGAGCCATGAAGCAGGCTTCCAGAGCATCAGAATAAGCTGACTTGTTAAGATGCAACTTCAAGAAGTCAGGGAGCCCAGTAGCTGCTCACTTGCTCATCTACTCTATGATCCAAAGTGCTGGGGTGGGGGTACCTTCTCCGTTGCATTTCTTGTTGAGACCAGTGCACGTTATGTCTGATTGTAACTTGAGCCAGTTCCTCAATATTGTAATGGTGTCAGCTGGACTCACTAAACCACTGTAACAAATGTGGTGCAACTATTACATAAACCAACCCATTAAAAAAAAAGTCTTGTTGCATTACTGAGTAAAAGTTCACTCATATTATGTTAATACAGTTGGGTCCTATGGACAAAATCAGCCACTTGAAATAATAATTTACTGGAAAAGCAGGATCCCTCCCATTCGAGTTAAAATAATTTTGCAGTCCAATAAATAATGCTGTCAATTAATATGGCCTGTACTCTAGATAAGCTATCAGCATTACTTCAATAAAAATTAGTGCATACCAAATATTATTTAAATGACCTCTTCTATTGCAATGCTTGATGAAGCAAATGGAATTTACTTGATTGGCCTATCAACAAGAATCCTGCTCACTCGACAAATACCGCCATCACAGGGGGCATCACTTTCCGGGGCATGCATCTATTCACCCAGTATTACACTGCTACAGCATCCAAAAGGAAATGCAAGAAGGTTTTAATTTCTCATAATTTACTCTGCATATTTCTTGGTCATTCACCACCTTTTGGCATATAATTTTGCATTGTTTCATTACAGGTCAGCATATTACAGTGTTATACACTTACGTATCATGTGATAGGAGCATAATACTTCTTGAGTATTTCCTTTAACATTGAAATGCGCCCATCTATTGGAAAATGTGCAAAATAAATGCTGTCTGTGAGAGACAGAGCTACAGTCCTACTAAGGTACTGATCCTTTTTTTGTACTCTTTAATAATATCACACACTGAGGGGGAGGCATGGTGTCTGGTAGTTACGCCACTGGCCAGCCAAGCGGGAGGCTGGGGTTCAAATCCCGTCCCCGTCACCTCTGCTTGGCCGGGTCTTTTTCGGCTTTTCACCCGACATGCCGGGGCAGAATTGCACTCCCTACTCTGCCCAGGGCCAGGAGAAAAGGTCTGGTGTATTTCAGAAAGTCATAAATGACTGTAATTACAGCGCCATCCCTTGGGACCCTCCCCTTCCCCCCTAAAAGGGCTCCGCCCTATCACGGGGTAAATTTAAATTATTATTATTTATTATTATTAATAATAATAATAATAATAATAATAATAATAATAATAATAATAATAATAATAATAATAATAATATCACACACTGATTGCACTGACAAGTAGCAATTAAATCCCATAACCGTACCATTCTTGCCAATTCTGAATAACACCATTGATTCAAACTTTCTAAATTCAGAAATATAATTATCGGTTAAAAATAATCTCTGATGCCTTTCCTTTGGCCAATTATTGCTTTTTAAATACAGGGTCATCGAAAAAAAAATGTCCCAATTTGAAAACCCTATAACTCGGAAACTTGTAGACATATCTGCATGATCTAAGTTTTGAAATTCTAAGAAAGGTCTAAGGTTTAGGTCGATTTGAGCTTCATGTGTCGCTCGGCAGATTTAAAAGGCAGTAATAGGTGTTGTGTCAAACCCTATCAAACATATCTGGAGTTACCGTTGCAATCCTATCCAGTAGGTGCTGGATATCTTGGCTCTTTACACCCCACACATTGTTCTTGATGATTCACATAAAAAGTCACCTCATCCATGAAACAAACCTGCCATAGGAAAGTTTAATTTGTTCAGCCCCCCACTGTGCGAAGTCTTGAATGAGAAATTTCGCCATGCTTAGCCCCTCCAGAAGCCCAGATCTTACCCTTTTGGACTGTTTTGTGGAGACACATGTATGGTGAAAAGATCCGGCATCACCAGCACCTACGGGATAAGATTGCAACAGTAACGCCAGACATGCCTGAGCGGGTTTGGCATGACACCAATGTATTTAAATTTTTCGAGCCGCGACAAATGGAGCTCATGTCGAAACAAATTATGGTAAACCCAAAACTTTATAGACACTTCTGAGCATTTCAAAACTTAAATCATTTAGATATGTCTGCAAGTTTTCGAGTTATATAGCTTTCAAATTGGGACATTCTTTTTCGATGACACTGTATATTTCATCCCAAAATATGTGACACCATGGCAGAGTGGTTAGCGCAGCAGCCTTCCCCCTCTAAGGTCCCGAGTTCGATCCCCGGGTCGGACAGAGGATACTTATGGGGACAGAGTTTCGATTGGTTATCTCCGTGTTCGCGTGGGTTTTCTCAGGGTTCTCCCGTTTCCTCCCGCAATCAAAATCCATCACAGCAAAGGCAATGATTAAAGATGGTTATTCTAAGAGGCCCAAGGAGGCCTATCATGGGGTATCCATTATTATTATTATTATCATCCCAAAATATCATTCAAGGTAAATAATTATGAGATTTGTGATGCCAAGGAATCTACATCACATGTATATAAAACCATGACTATGAGTCAAGGTCTCTAAAATAACAACATGAATGTAATAAAATGAGGGAAGCCAGCTTCAGTTTTCTTGACCCTTTCAAATATATATGGTATTCCACATGCTACACAGGGGTGACACGAGTACTTACATACATGTGGGTTATATTACGATCTTAACCACTTCGCCCCAAGCTATACCGCTATCGCCTAGATTTTAATTTCTGTTCAACTTATGTGTACTCTGAAGCTAAGGACAAGATATTTTACAAATAATCACAGCTATACTTACACATTCATGATACACTATGAGTGTGTTTGGAACAATTTTCCATGTCTAGAAGTCCCTAAATTAATTTCCAAAAAGTGCACTGCAAAGTACCAGCAATATTTCTATTGCCTAGATTTTAACTTACACATATTCTGAAGATAAGGACAAGATATTTTAAAAACAATAATAGCTATCACGTTCATGGAAAATACTATGAATGTGTATGGAACCATTTTCCTCTTCTAGAAGTCCCTAAATTAATTTCCAAAGAGATCGCCACAGAGTACCAACGCCTAGATTTTCAATTACACATACTCTGAAGTTGGACAATCCATTTTACGAATAATAACAGCTATACTTACACATTCATGGAAAACACTATGAATGTGTTGGAAGAATTTTCTTCATCTAGAAGTCCCTAAATTAATTTTCAAAAAGAAGGCTGCAGAGTGCCTATACCGCCAGCGTCTTGATTTTTGCCCGCACACACACTTACTCCGAAGATAAGGACAAAACATTTTACAAATAATATCAGCTATACTTACACGTTCATTGAAAACACTATGAATGCATTTGGAACCATTTTACTCGTCTAAAAGGCTCTAAATTAATTTTCAAAAGTAATAACATCAAATTCAAGTACTACCGGCCAACCTTTAGACCATCGCATCACCTAGGTTTTCGCTTACACATACTCTGAAGATAAGAACAAGATATTTTACATATAACAACAGTTGTACTTGCGCATTCATAGGAAACACTTGTCACATACACAACATTCACTATGAATGCGTTTGGAACCATTTTCACTCGTCGAGAAGTCCCCAAAAGATCGCAGTAAAAACTCGATTTTCGAGCACTACCAGCCAACTGTTAGGCTGATTTAATTATGAAATATGTTAAAATATACTGAATATTCCTTATATTTTAATGCATTTCAAGTATTTACCTACCTTGAGAACCGTGCCAGATGAATTTGCAGAAATAGTCGTACTTTGCGAGAATTAAATAAATGACGAAGTTTTCCGAAGTAACAGGAAAGCCTCAGAGTAGTATTAATTCAATTCTCGCAGAGTACAATGATTTCAGCAAATTAATCTGGCAGTTCTCAAGGTAGGTATTCCGTATATTTTAAAGTAATTCATAATTAAACCAGCCTAACAGTTGGCCAGTAGTTCTCGAATTTCTATTTTTACAGCGATCTTTTTGGAAATTAATTTAGAAACTTCTAGATGAGGAAATTAGTTCCAAGCACATTCATAGTGTTTTCCATGAACATGTAAATATCGCTGCTATTATTTGTAAAATATCTTGTCCTTATCTCTAGAGAACGCGTTAGTGAAAATCTAGGCAATGGCAGGTGTATCTGGGGGCAAAGGGGTTAACATGGTCTCGCATACCCTTGAACAAACAATGGGCTCATAAGAATATTTCTTGATTAATCCTACATTACACAGTAACGATGATAAACTGACAAGCTGCATTTTCTTTCATAAGACCCTTGCACAATATATTACTTGCAAGTTGTGGATAAAATATTTCATCATTCTGTCTTGCCTTGCAAGCAGTGAGACTACATGACAATACACACTGTCGGGGAGAGTAGAATTTGTAACACGTACTTAAAACAATTCCCAAGTCAAAATCACTATTTCACTACAGAATGTTTCAAATTAATCGATTTTGAATTATGAAAGGGTAACACCAATTAAAATTTACATAATAATATTGGTCAAATAAGTGCCCTGGAATAGCTGTCAGCAAAATAATGCTTCCTACTTCTTCCACCTCCAAACCAAGCTTGCATCAATATCATCACGCATAGTAATTACCTGTTTAGTTCAGAAAGCCCACAGGATAGGACCCTAGGTAATATATCATAAAAATGAACTAGGTGTCATTTTGTTGCACTCACTGCTACATTGACACTTATATAACTTCGGGAAAGCTACTGCACCTCACTACAATGCTTACTAAAACATGCTATATCTTAAATTTGGCATCATCCAATAGGCTGCACACGTACACATGCACAACAATTATTTTCTAACATCTATTGTACGCCAGCAATCCCTACAACAGTGTTGAAACGGACAATACCTTTCATCACACCTGGCAATACAAAAACCAGTAACTATGACTCTGCACTTATTCCCATGAATTCTTATGCTCAGCTGTTTCTAATGCATGCTTCACGGCCACATTTCAATGTCAAGGCCATGCCTGATAAACTCCCCCTCCCCTATTTCCCCCCTCCTCATTATGCCTTTTCAAACCAAACCCACGTAATCACTCGCACCGAAGCCAATCGCCACGAACATCTTAGAAACGATCCGCAAACGCAAAATGGAACACTTGCTAAAACCCACTTCCCCTCACCCCCATTTTTTTTTCCTCTCTCTTCACCTCCTCTCTCTCCTCCACCTTCCCCTACATACCAACTCAGCACTTTGAGTGAAAGCCTCCCCGACACAACCCCCGTCGATCGAAACACACCGCAACAACACCCGGCGACACGTTACCATGCACCAACCCATCCGGCGCTTACGTACTATCCCCCCATAAATAAAACACGGTTTAACCCTCCTTACTTGAAACGAGTGTGCCAACAGCTCATCACTTGAAGAAGCCATTTGCACACAAGGTTACCATACACCCTGTAGCAACCTAGTTCTCCTACATTTAACACCAAATATCCAGTACCACACTGGGGATACCCTGTTTGCTATCTATAAAAAAAAGAGAAACGGCAGACACACCGCTGTAGTGAAATCAGCTGATGGCAACTGTGGTCATGCAGACCTTGAAATAAACGGCGCCTATCGATTCGTCGCTGGCCAGACAGACCAAAACCGGTCGAGACCTACCACGCACTCCGGCAGAAACCCAGATCGACTTGGGGATGACACCGGCTCCTACGGACTCCATTCCGTACCGGAACCTACTTGTTTCGAAGGCTGTGCGCTGAGGAGCAGGGGAGACGGTTCCAGGCAGAGCTCGGGGGAGGACCATCCCGAGAAAACCCGAGTCCAGCCGAAGTATCCCGAACTTCTCCCAGACGAACTCTAATTTGCCGCTATCTAATTTTCGCGACGTCTGCCGTATATCCTCCGGAATCCCCCTATCTGCCAGACGGACCTGGGTAGTCCGGATCAGCTTGTTGGATCCGGCCGTGCAGGACACATTCAAATCCGGAGATATACCCGGGTTGGCATAAGGAACGTACGGAATCGGGCAGGTAAAACGTGCCCGCCGCGCCGTTTTTAGAATCGCTTACCTGGAATTCGCCCATTGAGTGGATCGTAGCCAGACGACTGGTAGCGGGAGGGGAGGGAAGGGGAGGGGAAAAGGGATGGGGGGGAAAAGGGAGGGATGGATGAACTGTGCTGGATGCGGCGGCTGACCACGGGTCACGTACAGGTCAGAAGAGTAGGCAGGTATACTAGCTGAGGGTAGGCCAGACACTCAGAAGCGGCTAATAGCTTGGGAGACAAGCAAGCTGAAGCAGCTGAACTAGTGGTCACCTACCGGACAACTGAATGGAGCTACAGCACGACCTGCTCTGGCACCTCTCTCTCCCTCCCTCCCTCTCCTGTCTAGGCCCTCCCTCTCGCCCCCTCCTCCTTTTCCTGTGATCTAATCGGTAATCATAGGATCCCGCCTGCGCACAGGCAGCCGCCGTAATGACTATGCTGGACCAGTAGACCAGTTGGTCTTCCTTTTTCCTCTCCTTTGCGCCTGTGACCCCAACCCCCCNCCTCTAATGCCCCCTCCCACGAGAGAGAGGGTCACTCCGACGTTCGCACAAGTCCATTTTGCACCTTGCCGCCATCCACTCCACAGCCAATCAAAACGGGTCTAATAAAAACCATGCGCTGCAAGTCTGACTCCGACAATATTTGCTGAAGACCTGCTACATTAAGCAACAATTATCATTATCATAAACTACGAGGGTGGCAAAGAGCGTTACGTAATTTATGAACGGTCCCAACTTCCCAGAAGGAACATGTCCGATCGATAGTGCATTAAGAGAATGAGGGATTTAAAAACCCGGGTCTGATTATATAAAATAGAGAGGGTATATGACAAGTTGTTACTCTCTATATTAGTAAAGGTGCGAATGTGTCGCACTACACTTGTCTCGTCGAGACAAGTGTAGTGCGACACATTCGCACCTTTACTCATATGACGGCTCGGGAGGTTATAACGTGTTGATATTCAGGTGGGGAGACCTCTGTCGTGTTTACTCTCCGATTAGTTACTGTCGTTCCGTCGGTGTCCACAGAGATGTGTGAATGATTAGTCTCCTGCGTAATGGGAGCCGTGTAACCTATAGAGTCCAACTGTTTGCCTATCTATACGGTATGTTTGCACTGACTTACGGCATTTGCCTGAGTCATTTGCTGTTTAGTTTGAACGGCTTTGTGTATGTCCTCCAGCCCAATTGCAGCAAATGAACATGCAAATATTCTCGATAAACAAGACCGGTGCGGTGCGGTGGCGTGAAATGACCTGACTAACCGGCATATGAACAGGAAAGGTCATATCCTGATAGTTATACCTCACTTTGTGAGACACACGGGTGGGCTGCATACCAGGATAGTTGACTGAACGAGAGAGCATTGTATAGATCGGTCACTATACGAACGCAACCGAGTTGCCAATTTTATTATAGGAAGGAATACAGTTTGTAATAAAATTCCAGTAATAAAATTGGCCACTCGGTTGCGTTCGTATAGTGACCGATCTATAGTACCGCTTATTAGACGCAAGTAAGACACATTTAAGCAGTCTGGCTGGGTACCTAAACAAAGGAATGAGAAGTTCTCTAGAATGTCTCAGGTATCGGATACTCTAGTACCGGTATTGCTAAAATATAACGAGAGTGTATTATTAAGGGGCCAGCTAATTGCAGTGTGCATCTATTCTAAGTTGTGTAATACCCGTTCCATATTTTTGCAGCTTGTTGGAAGTCTATTATTCTCGTAAAACCGAAGACCTGACGTGCATAACGATCAGTTCATACTAACGAGTTCTATGAAATGAGGCTTTGAAGTTCGAAGATTGCGGTCTCTTACGGGCTTCCTATTTTTCCAAACATTTCTGTATAGGGTTCGGTAATTTCTATAACAAAAAGGCGAGTTAACATCAGAAAATACGCATCAAATACTGAATTAGGTCTCAATTATGACTTTGATCCCTCTGCAGATCAAAGCTTCACTTTTATCATTTGTAATGTGGTAGACCAATAGAAGAAACCTTACATTATCCAGCTCAGTCGATCTATGACTATATGACTGGCATTTCTTACACAAATCGTTCTTTTATGAACTTGATGTAGACTTTTTACAGCAGTCGTTGTCGGTTTTAATGCCTATAAATCTGTGCTAGACGTACGAAACGAGCAACGCGTCTCGACTTATATAGGCATTATTCTCACTTCAACTGGGCGTTACAACGATGATACAACCTTATGGAAAGTTGTACCATTACAAAGACAATAACGAAATTGTAAGGGGGCATGTTTCTTCGGGACCCAAATCCAGTTACAACGTGGTGTATGCAGCACAACTTTCCAGCACTTCGCCAGACTCTATGCAAATTCATTATCGGCTCTCAGGAGGATAAGATGATGTCTAGTGGTTACGCCTCTGGTCAGCCAAGTGGGAGGTCCGGGGTTCAAATTCCATGCCCAACTCCGAACTCTTATGATTGTAGTCATTATAGTATACCATCTGTTATCATGCCTTACAGACGCTTTATAGGTCTATGAACGTTTCCATTATTGATGAGATGATGATGATGATGGATATCCCGTGATCGGCCTCACGCCTCTTGGAGATTTATTAACTTTATACGGATGTTATTCATAACCTCAATGACGGTGGGTTTGAGAAGAACCGGAAAAAACCACGCAAATGTATACAAAACCCATCGAAAATCCCTTTTGCATTTTATACGCACCCTGTTTTAAGTATAGTTAACAATGGTATATTTTAACATGGTGGTTTATTATAGGCGAGTGGTTAGGAGCATGCTCAAGCTGTTATTTAGGCCCAATAGAAGAGTATAAAATATAGGAATGAGAATCCATCCCATTTCATTGGAAATTATGTAGAGGAATCTATGAATGGAATATATCTCATAGCAACATCTCTTACCGGTACCTATTTATGGCTGGAAGGCTTATCAGGCAGTGGTAGTGGCATTAAGTTGTGATTATGCTGGAAATGGTAGTATAGGGAATATTAGGCAGGGAGTATCACCCATGAAACAGGATTGCTATACTATAAATGTGGTGGGCTTATACAGGATATTCCCTATACTGCCAATGCATATTGTAATCTATATTTTTATTAGCTCAATTTTCTTAATCCCTCTGCAAAAATTAATCAACGTACAATGTAATGCTAATTGCAGTCATATACCACTACACAGCTCCCATGGACTTGATAATAATAATTAATTCCCCTTCTCATAGTGACTCAGGCTTATCACGGTTAAAATTAAAGGACGTTCCGTCGTTATAACGTTGGGATCTTGGGAAGGAAGGTAGGCCTATAGTTCTAAATTCGACACACCATGAGCTCCGCTTTCCTGCACTCCACAATAATTAAGGCAATTGTTTACGCAATCAATTTTACATTTGCATAAATGGACGTCAGGCACGCGTTAATCAACTGCAGTGGAAAATTTAATTGCGACAACAGTTACTGAAGTGCAGCCCAAGTGTCATATACATCTCACGTGCCAAATTTTGCCCTGGACTTGGCGAATTTACTCTGTCTCATTTTTGGGCTACCTGGATGACAGTTGTTTGCACTCTTCTTAATAAGAATAATCCCGGCAGTGTAATCCTCTCCTGTCTAAATTAACTATGTTTTTGATGGCGAGTAGTAAGTGCAGCGTACTTGCTTCCTCCCAGAGTATACCTTATAATCAGAATACGTTGATTATGGCCACTATATGTATAGTGTCTCTCACAGAACTTCTACGTTGACTATAGAGTCGGACGAGATCAGAACAACGTAATGTCACCCACAACATCCCATCATTTGTTTGCATATTTCCAGCTATAAAAAGTACAACTGTCTATGTAAAAAAAAATTCAAGTATGACCTTAATTTCCCATTTGATACACTGAAGGTTTGTGTTACATATACTGTGGGGGCAGGAGACCCTTGGGATTCTTGCTATGATATTTAATTATTGCTAATTGCTACTATATGAAGTAATTAAATATACAGTGCATCGAAATCGTGCAGTAAGTTGTTTGACTATTTTGGACGTTTGAAATCCCTTCATATTCTCAAAATTATGGCAGTATATTATGATGCAAAATTATAATATGGTTTGCATCTTGATGCTGCTGGTAAGAGTTGTTGTAATTATTCAAAACATGGTTGAGACCTCATCAGAAATGTGCGTATTATCTTATGTACACATAAGGGGAAGATACTCGAGGCAAGTCCATACACCAATATATATGTTTAAAAATGGTCGCCAGCTGTCAGGTAGGCGTGACATGTTGCACCAGAGATTCCTGCAATAGACTCCATATATGAAAGATACGGCTTCAATTTGTTGCTCCTTCTGTGAGAGGGAGCAAATAGGGTGGGGAGATTGCAAATTATCTCACTGAGTGAGTATGGTAGGGTCGTATAACTTTTAATGATTTTTCACATGTATATGATTTCGATATCAGTTGCAGAAAAAGATGTGGCTGTTGCACTTTATACCCGTATAGCAATTACCATTGCTTGTAAACTACGTCGGTGTACGTAGTACTTGGCCCGCAAAAATATTTGCGCCGGGGAAAGTCGTAAACATGTTATCTTGCTTGTTATACCCAGCTGGCTTTGGCGGGAAGGGTTAATATTTAATTTTATTAAGATTAACAAATCAAGGTTTCATGTACGAGTAAGGTTTGGCTCAGAAGTGTTCAGAATTGGACGTTTTATTCCTGTACATTAAATATTTAGTCCCAAATTATTTACACTAAAGATGTTCAAAACTCCCGCCACGCTCGGACTTTGATGGTGATGACCGACCTTTTTTTTATCATAACTTTAGTTCAAGGTCTTTCAGGAGGAACAAGGTCAGTGTATGGACTTGCTCCGGTGAAAAGTTTTGACCCCAATCATGTCACAGTATAAGTTACGTAAACGGTACAAAATAAATGTGCGTATATGTTATGAAAAATATGGGCATATAAAATAATGCTTAATTGACTCATGCGTTGAAAAAACAATACCTTTCCGGCAATGAACATCGAAAAATTATCTATAAATATTGTACAGACTTTCCCCACTACCTCTTAATCATAATTATATGCTCCTTGAGGAAAAAAAAATATTAATGCTACACTGATGACTAATACAAAATAGCGGTGTCAACAAATTCCGACGAAAACAAAATGGAAACCATTGGGTTAAGCAAGTTCAATGATGTATCAGCGTGCATATTTAAAATAACAGCATCCAAGGTGTGCACTGTACAATCAATAATAGTACACATTCTAACTCTACTTGAATAGTAATACACGTATAGTCCATTGTTGTCCTGTTGATCGTGCACGGTCCCATCACTATGTACTATCTTGCGTTATTTTACGTGAGCTAGATGTGAATTTTATGAGTCGAGGGAAGCGCAAGCAGGCGAAGAACTATTTCTGTCCCTCTCACCGTCTCTGCGGCAAAGGGTCGCTTGGTCATTGCGAACCGACCATACAATATTACAAGTACATGTACAACAGCGTCGCAGTGAGCGAAAGTGTCATTGGCTATTCACCAACAGTTTTTTTGGCATGATCGGGAAGGTCACAGGGTTGGCTCAACAATGGTGGAATTTTACTAATGTATGCTATAGATTGGTTGGTAGCAATTTCTTCCTCAATTCAGTGGTTGTGCAGCTATAGTACACAACTTACGCTGTTAATAATTTTATTTGAATTTATCAAATTGGCAATTCAGTTGTATCGTACATTATTATTGCTGAGTGAAACTGAGCTTTGAAAGTTTAACTGAATCATCCTATGGACACAAGTCCGGTACTATCATAATAATCACTACCTGATACTTATTTCAAAGCCCTTCTGACTGGTGCACCTCCAATAGTGCCTCAATATACAAGACATTGTAATTATAATTATACATATAAAACATAATTTTGAAATGAACTACAAGGTAGAACTGGGCGGCCAGAAAAGCAGGATTCCCTGACTGAAATGGTGAGTAATAATTAGGCACATGGTTAATTAACGCATTCTGTTTCCTGTATGACAGGTTGAATAATGCTGTGGACCGCATAGACACCATCACTGCCAGGTAAAATTATTTCAAAGCTTCCTTCTAGTAGAGAAGTTGCATGCGAATAGTACATAGCCTATTACAAGCGTATAATGTCAAGTTGCAGTTTTAATCAATCACACGCGTTGGATTTTGTTATTTCTCTATATAATTATTAAGATGAATTAATATCTATAGATTTTTGCTCTACCAAAATGCATAAATTTTCAAGGGTATGGTGCTATTGGTACTCTGACGTGCACAGCAGGCTTTACTAAATGAACAAGTTAAAAGTTGAATCAGTCTCTCTCTGACAGTGAACATAATCAAAGCAGCAATCGAATATCAATTTTTGATTGCGCAACAAGTGCAGTTCATGCTAATTGCAGCTGTGAAGGTCAAATACGAGTGACCTTGCAATGTCAATAGCACTTCACCTTTTTATATTGCAGATGCACTTTCTAAACTTAGGCCTAATGATTTTGTAACTTATCACAAAACCAGTGACACAATTACACATCATATATATTATTATCTTTGCACATGAGATAACAAAAGTCATCTGCGTTTCGCATAGTTAAAATTTCTGATTTAAGCTATTCTCAAAGCTATAATGCCTGTATGAAGGTTCATTAACCCTTTGACGCCTGTGTTTTTTGGGTAGTTTTCTTCGCTTTTTGACTAAAATTTGTAGTAGGAGTGATAGAAATGAAAACAATATGCTCCAATATTTATATCATTTTAACTCGTGGTGGTCCTTTTGAAAGTAAAATTACGAAAAAATTCACCTATACAGGGTGTTCCAGAATTTTTAAATGCAATTAACTTTAAGTGTAATTTAATTTAATTTTTTAAGGTCACTATAAAATTGCTGCTATGGTTACATAATAATACTAAAACACTGTACTATGAGAAATTTTGTGGGTGCCGAGTCGCCATCCACTAGATGACAGAAGGAGTTTGACCCGCTAACTTTGCCTTCTGCATGCGAACACTTCGCCGCCAGATTCAAAAACGGGAAGGACATCATATGATGTCCGTATGCGTCAAAGGGTAACACAGGATAGTGGAAATGCCTGCCATATTAGCACAATATATTTTAAAGTAAGGCAGCCAGCCGAGGAAGGATTTGGTAAGTACCGTACCGTACGTGCACTGTATGATTGTACTGTATAAGATAAGTGTACAGTATGTTCTAAGGCTACATTGAAGTTATATCATGTCGGAGAGTTGAACTGATTGTCTTTAAAATAAGTGATGAAAGCAGAAATGGGGAATAAGAAGTGAGAATATGAACCAGAAAAAATGGTAATATTCACAATTCATCATAATATCATGCGATAACTTCATTTGGTTTCCACATGTGTTTTTCAGTAAGATACTGTACTACAAGTATCTTGGCAACATTCTAAAAACCCTCAGCTTGATCTTATTCACTTCATCTGATCCCATAACATTAATTTATTTAAAAAATATTCTATAACTTACTACAGTAAAATTCAACTAAGGACTATTCGCGACTTTTCTGCATACCGGTATTTTTTAAAGAGCAAAATTCAAATGCCTTATCTCATTAAAAAACCTGTCATTAACATAATGTCACAAAAAAGTATACCTGATGAGAGCATTCGTTCCCACCACAACCTCTCGCTTAACTACCTCGCATACTGATCCTCACACTTTGCTCATGAAATCGCATGCAGCGAGCCAGACTGGGGCGTCTAACCGCTAACAGGGAGCACCTAAAATAACTAAATGCTGAATAATTTGCGCAATTACACTTAGTGAGTCCATTGCGGCGAGAGTGAAAAGGTGTAAATGGTACGATATTTAAAAGTTCGATAGAGAGTTTCCTTGCCAATCTCAGGCAAACAAGATAATATAATGTTTGTTTTTTTCCCCTCTCTTAGGGCCGATTTCTCGAACAGTGGTTCAAATGTAAACAAAGTTCAAATCCGGTTTGAACCAAGTTCAGGGAAATTTCCATGGGCCGAATTCAGAGAGGTTGCTTAACGTAAACGCGCCCGATTAAATCCTTTAGTCAGCCTCGATTAGCAAATTTAATCAACCTGCTAATACAAAGACGGCGATTAGCGCTAAACGCCCCCTAATCGCACTTGCTAGCACTTTTAAATTTGCTAATCGAGGATGACTAAAGGATTTAATCGGGCGCGTTTACGTTAAGCAACCTCTCTGAATTCGAGGGTTTAAGCTCGAGAAATGCTCACACTCGGAAGGGGAGTTTAAACTGCATCCAGCGTGTAGACGCAAACTCAAGTTCAAACTGACTTGAACTACTGTTCGAGAAATCGGCCCTTAGTTACTGAGATTTTTATGGCGTAAAATTGGAAGAAGATGATGCGTGACTGTATAGAAGTATCTTCAGACTATGGAAGCTAAACCAACGAAATTATAGCATGGTATATAGTCATGAGCTCATCGGAATGATATTCACCAAGCAAACAAATAAAGTCCTTAAAAGTCCTCAAACATGAAGAACTTTGAAGTATACAAGCAGTATATGTACTGAGGTAATGCATTTGCTGACATGATTTGCTATAAACATCAACGTTCGCTATTTAGTCGATTGACTTTCCAAGACTAACTTGTTCATTACACAGCACACATATAGGTCTATCGGTCGATTCCAGCGCACATGTACTAGCTTCGAGTAGTGTCTCATACAATTTAATGGATGTGTAACTGCTGCTAATTTTGCATCATTTTTGCGTGATGGTGACTTTCCTACCACAAGACTATAATAAATGGCACCTGCGAATATATACTGTACATTCAAACTAACAAAAAGCACCATAACCTCCGAGCTTCTTCAATATTTCACTCTATCGCTGTCAAATACATAATCATTAACAGTACGGTACCTCCTAAATTTAAATGACCATACTTTGAAAAGGCAAGTCATTAAATTATTGTACGTATAGTTTTAACTGTAATTTGCTGCTCAGGGCATAGAATTAAAAATGTTCAATTAGGTACATGACATTAATGGGTACATTATTACAATGGGTACATTACAATGTATCAAATTGTATCCAAAATTCTAAAAAAAAAAACTATGGACAGACTGTAATAAAGTATAGTAACTAACGGCAGAGATTCACAAATGCTGCACAAATATTAAAAAGTTTGGTCACTTTTTGCGTTACTTATAACTTATACTAGCAGATTACCCGGCGTTGCCCGCGTATATGTTGTGGTGGTAGTGGTCGGGATATCCATTTTTATAGGAGGTTTTTTTGGGGATAAAATTTGCATTCTATAATATATTATACACTCGATATGCCTTAAAACTGGCATTATAATTATGTGCCATTGTGTAGTAGGCTAACTGAAAACAATAAGCCTAAGTTTGTCATTACCTGTGAAGGGCACATGGCGATGATTCCCGTTCTTGTACCAAACGATCCGGCAATTTTTTATCAATCTCGTCTACCCATTAAATGAACGCCGATTAACAATTGACTTACCCTCTTCTTGCACCATACCCTTCAATATTATTGCAGCAATATTTTGATAATGCCAGAGCCAAACCTCTTTGTGTGTTGCACATGTGGTAAAGTCAGGTGTCTATTGTTAGGCACAACTTCTTAGTATGTAGTAATGGAAATTCATTGTTGCGTTGTTGCTTCTGTGCAGCTTGTCTGGCTGTTGTAAGTTCTAGACGGGACTGGCGTTAACTGTCTGTTTCATGCTGCCTTTTAGTTCGTTTGCGTTTGGCAGCAGGCGATTGTTCCAAAGTGTTACACTTCTTTCTATGCATTTGATTGAGAAACAGGAAGGGGTTCAAGTTTCCATAGAGAATAATAGGGAATACACCGAAGCAGTAGTGGTGTAGTGGATATGGTGTCCGACTGCTAATCGGGAGGTCCTGGGTTCGAATCTCGGAGGCCGGCGATCCTGACCTTGGTTTTCTGTGGTTTCCCAAGGTTGCTCCAGGAATAATTTCCGGGATCGTACCGTAAAATAGGCCACAGCCGCTTCCTTCCGTTCCCTGTCCTGGAGGAGGTGCGGGTCAGGCGGTGGTTTCTGACCCGCATCAAGGGGATCATCTATGGCGAACGGACCCCCTGAGGGACTGCACACGACCCCCAACTTGAGACATTGCACATGCACCAGTGTCCCCCCCTCCTATCCCTACCCTGTCCCTGCACGATAGTGGTAATCCACTCCCCTAAGAGAGCCCATGGCTCTAGCACGGGGTATATCTAAATAAAATAAATAAAAATAAATAAATAAATAATAGGGAATACAGTGTAGTCGCAAAACCTTTTTTTGCACAACATAAATATGAAAACATCAATATTATTGAGACTGCATCGTCTGCCATCACATCCTCTCTGGTTACCAAGCAATCATGCAAGTAAAAAACCTATACTTCCCGGTATAGATGATGCAATAATATTATATGGACGACCTCCTACTCTGCAAGCTGATACAAACGGGGTATTGCTGTTCGTTAGTATGGTGTTGGATTCAATGGACGATCAGTTTCCAAGAGGTGGGAAATTCCGGGATGTTTGTGTGTTTGTGAATGAGTTTGGAAATACATATAGGAGGACTCAAATGAGCATCACTCAGTACATTCTCGTGATTTGTGTCCTGGATAGGACGTTTACTGGTTCAAGCAGTGTATACGCGTCCTTACAATAACAATGACAGGGCTCATCAAGTCCTCATAAGCAAACAAGAGTTAGCTCAGGTCAACTTTAGTATTCTATATGACAGTTCAATTAATTTATGTAAAGTTAAGGAAGAAGGTTAAGGGCTACAGTATAGCCTATGTGCATAGTTGTTTTCAAAAAATTTGTTTTGGCCATGGTATATAGCCTACTCAAAAATTCAAATGAAGGTTGCTGCTTACTAAGCAGCAACCTTCATTTGAATTTTTGAGTATAGTGTACATGGCCAAAACGCTAAGTATGCAATAATGAAACTCACTTTTCAGAAGTGAAAAGAACCTGTTCAAGGTTATCCTGAGTAGCCCCGCAACCCAAATGACTAAATTTAGGCTCAACTTTTAGTGTATATTGAATGCACCTAGTTTTACGTTAAAGCCCGCTGTGTTCGCCACTTACTGTATCTTTTATGTGGTAGGTGTTGCTATCTGGCGGGCTTAGTAGGCTAGTCTTCGTTAAATGTTGCCACATGGTGCACAGTTTTATTAGTAGAATTAGATATTAGATGAACGAAAATTCATGTGGTTTTTACGCCGTAAAAATGTTGCAGGAATATTCGCGTGGTATAAATGACTCGCGAGTCTCCAACATGCGAAATTGCAAACCCGACATGAGATATCCCGTGTTTGCTCTATATGGATTCAAGATGGCGTTCGTTGGCAACACAGGCCAAACCGGTGGTCCAAACAGCTGGTGGTGGAAGCGGAGTGATCTCGCACTGTCAGTCTTCCATTGAATGACTATATTAGAGTGGCTGTCATATAGCTATGGTCATTTTGTGAGCTCCGCCGGGTGGTTCGTTTATCGGAAATTCCACCCTAGACGAAGCCGGAGATGACCCCGAACTCCGCACGAGATGAAAGGGGGGGAAAGCCCGGGCTTGGGATCGAACCCGGGACCCTTCCATCCGTGGGCGCTTACGTTACCGCAGCGTCACTCCGCCTTCCCAAATGTAAGTAATACTTAAAATCGCTTCAAATGCAATGAAACAAGAAATGTGGAAATTCAGAGTATATACTGGAGACCTATCCGTATGCTTACATCTGACAATAAGTAGTGTACAGCTAAGAGTGCATTAGATACATGGTATAGATGGTCCAAAACATTCAAATAGGTTATTAAAAGCATGCCCTTGAACATCTGACCCCGCCTAGGGGCGCCTGTGGACGGGTAGTGTCCACGGACGTGACAAACACTCTGTTTATTCCACGTAAAACGTGGTAAGTTTAGGTTACAAACTTTTAGTTCAAATGAGTAAGCTCTTTGTACCTAATGGCACACGTACTTGAGCAAAAATTGAAATTATTTGAACTGCTTACCTACATTTTCCAGGTGCCACAGACGTGACGCACTGATCTCGACATTTCACTAAATCTGACGTTTAGAGCAGAATTACACGCATTCAAGCAACCAACCCAACAGGTTTTTGATTCAGCTTCTCAATATGGCTGCATCAGCGAGCAAAAAGACAAAAATCCTACACGCAGCTGCTTCCTGGATGATTTTATAACAGTTTTCGTTTTTGTCCACGGACGTGACGAGAGACCTTGTGACAAAATTCCTCTTGCAATAAAATCGATGCAATTTGGAACTTCAGGACAAAGAATGCACTTAGCCTTTACCTTCAGTATTCCTTTCTCCATTACTCTAATATAAAAAGTGAAATAACATCTTATGCCTTGCATAAAAATAGACAAAACTACGAAAGTGAAGGTTGGGACAAGCCACGGACGTGACATGTCACGCTCTGTGACCTAAAGAAAAATATGAAAGAATTTTCTCAGTACATATTTGTTATGTGCCCCGTATTCCACAAGTTGCAATCTTATTTCTTTGCATGTTATCTGGTTTTCAGATATTCTAATTATTAAGGTGGAAATGAAGCGACTTCTAATCAAATGAGAGTCTAGAATTGGAATGTTAACAAGAAGGGCTAAAATCAGGTAAACATACGCAACCGATGCAGCAGTAAATGCTGTTCAATCCTATGCATTCCATTCGAATCTGCGTTTTAAACTTGATTTAATATGGGCCTATTACCGGCTGCAAGTTTTTGTGCGCAGGCGCCATTTTCACGACTGCCAACTTAAACATGGTATTTGGAGGTGTGCTTAAT
>KZ539045.1:0-32867 GCA_000934665.2 Catajapyx aquilonaris
CCCTTACCCAATGTCCTTGATTTCCCTGCACCGGAGTTGAATAAAAACCAAAAATAATTAAGAAAATATGGTGGTATCCCACCTCCCCTTAAAAAAAACCACTGGCTCTATCACAGGGTAGAAGAAGACATACAAAATCGTGTGTAACTCAATGAAAAATGCCTCGATTTGGCTGGAAACTATTTTGCAAAAATGTAGACAGTTGTCGATTTCAGATGTGTAAAAATAAAAATTCTGGCGGTGCATTGGAATTTGTCTAATTTAAAAAAACGGAACTTACTTTCTGGATGCGCCTCGTATCATGCTGCAAGCTGCCTAGGAGAAAAAGCTGCCAATTAGCCTGCTTTTATTTCATTATAGGAATCAGAATTAAGAATTATGCAAATAATATTAAAAGGGAATTAGGGAAAGTATTTACGATATGTATTTAAATACTTCTGTATTTAAATACTCAGAAATGTATTGAAATACAGTATTTAAATACATGAAAATCAATGTAGTTATAAATACATATCTAAATACCAAGAAGTATTTAAATACGTATTTAAATACATTTGTATTTAAATACTGCCCATCCCTGCTGATGGACATAGAACGTCGCGTCATGCTGAAAAGAAACAATACAAGTCCACCCTGATTTGAACTCCGAACTTCGGCCTGGCTGGCTGGCTCACCAATAGACTAGTGCTTCTGAAAAAAAAATCACGACAGCCCAGAAGGGTGTAGTGAAAAATTCTTCTGCACATGACTCTTATTTCAGGTGCATTAGGCCACAAATTCCTCGTCTCGAAGTGTGAGGTACCGGAAGCGTTTATTGTTAGAATTTGTTTTCTCGCCAATTCCAGCAATATTGCCGCATACGAAGAGGTGGGAAGGAATCTACTAGTAGAGGTTAGAAAGCAGGAAGAAGTTTACACATCTATAGACTTGACAAAGAAAAAAATTTAATAATACCAAAAATTTCATCATCAACGACATTATGATGATTATTATGATGATGATGATGATGATTATTATTATTATGATTATGATTATTATGATTATTATTATTATTAAATTGTTGGTAATATTAATGTAAGCCCTAACCGACGTCTTTAAAATTTTTCAAAATGCATTTTTCTTTATCAAACTGTTCACGCCATGAACTGACAAAGGGTCCTATATACCCATCATTAGCAAAATAATGCAATTTTTAGACTGTGAATGCCGGCAGTTTCCCCCCCAATTATTATGTCTTGCATGCAGTAAACAATTGCTTCATTCCGGTACATGGACATGTGGTGTGTACCAAATGGCGAAAAGTGGCTGAAGACAACAAGGGTGTACTAAAACTTTCATCCCGAAAAATATTGCGCAAATGTGTCCATTTTGCATAAATGGAACCTGCACATTCAACCTGCAATTTGCAAATATTTCCATTTCGATTCAGCGCCAAAAATATGTAGGCACTACAGACCTATAGCGTAGGACTATACGCCATGTGGAACCAACACAGATGACGGTCAGACGCAACGGTCGAAATTTTTGCCTCATTGCATAGCCAACAAATTCCACAAAATGTCGATTTGTCAGGCGCGGTTTAAAATGATTATACGTAAAAATGTTCAAATGTAAATGCAACGAAATATTTAAGCTACTGGGTGGAATTTTCGTCCCAGTGCTATATAGATACTGCTAACTTAGCAGTACCAGTGTTGGCAATGATACTGATAAGTTAGCAGTAACTATAGCAGTGGGACGAAAATTCCACCCACTATTATTAGCATTAGTAGTAAGTTAATAGTACGAGTGTACGACAGTCATCACTGTCAAAAAACGTCATGGAAAAAAAATTGGAACTGCAAATAGTATTTATTTAAAAAAAAATCATACGAACATTGCGTTGGCTCAATATATCCTACTAAATTTTAATGTACTGTTTAGTTACTTTATCTGGTTACATTGGTTTCTACCTGGCCTCTCAGGAACTAGTAATTCACTCACTGATTCTGTATAATGTGGAACAACACCCTGGTTTCATTATGTAATAATCTGCAGTGTAGCACAGAACCTAAGGTGGTACTGCACTGTGCCATTTGCCATAATATGGGTGTAGCATATAGTATTTCGATATACCGTAGTGGCCTCAAATTATTCTCATTTAGTAAACAAGTAGAGCATTATTGTGCAAAACAAGCTATGTCCAATATATTACATAATTATACTAGGCTACTTTGTACTTCTCTGGCAATACATACTATATTACGGACCTCAGGGACATTAAGTGGTGTCAGTGCAGCATATTTAGTTTCTCCATTCGAGAAGCACAATACAGTGAAACCTGTCTGTAAGAGGGCCATGGACAGAGCTGGTCTACAGCGGAAAATTTTTGCCTGTCAAACACGGAAACGTAAACAGCATGTTTAGTCCCTCAATTCACCATGTATACTGTAATTCCACGCTAATAACAGCTGTTTAATAATTACACCCTGAATCCTTCCCTAAAACCCTGTAATTTTGCCTCCAAGAACTAAAATCCAATTAACGCCAAGCATGTAATAGTTACGTAAGAACACGGCATGCAACCTGACTATTCCACCCCGCAATCCTTGCAATAGAACGATCTGTATTTAGCTACATCTGAAAATGGAGAACATTTATGACCACCATAATGAGAATACCAATCTTCATCTTTACACTATGTAACGGGTGTAAACCTTGTATAGCAGGGCACCTTATCCCCCCCTAGAGGGCCACATTGAGAGATAAGGAAAAAGCTAGTGCTCATCAGTTGGTCCTAGTCATGGTTATAGAAAGTAAGATCTGGTCACTCCCACCCACCCCCTGCCGGGGCTTTTTGCAGGGGATGCTCACCTGAGAGCGCCATGAGACAATGCAGAGCCCAGGTAAGTGGCGACCCTACCGGACTAGGCTGAACTTTATAGGTACGAAAGGGAAGGGCTACATTGGGGGACCCAATATGGTCGCCGGCGTCCATGATGGGCCCGCATGTAGCCCTTCCCTTTCGTACCTATAAAGTTCAGCCTAGTCCGGTAGGGTCGCCACTTACCTGGGCTCTGCATTGTCTCATGGTGCTCTCAGGTGAGCACCCCCTGCAAAATGCCTCGGCAGGTGATAACATCAGAATGTAGTATAAGTGTCCGGGGGCTGGTCCTAGTAGTCTTCCAAACAGATATAAGACAAACTGCATTGTTTTATCAATGAATCTTGATCCAGCCTTTCTTCCATTTCAGCGATCAAAAATTTCCATCGATTTTAATATGAGATTTGGACGCAATCTATCTGATGAGCTGGCAAATGATGTAGCCAATAAGATCCTGCATTCTACCACTGGGAGCGATTGAGGCGAGCAATTAGTCGGCGTTTACCCTTTGATTAGCTAGTCAGGATGTGCAAAAGCCAAGATTGGCATTGTCTCTGGCGCACCTACTTGCCAAGCAACTTTCTGAGCCAGCCAGGGTCGAGTGCTAGCTGGCAAGATGAAGTGAAGGGTGGAACGAGGGAAAAGATGCTGGGCTTGGCTCCAAAAATAAGGTTCCCAGATGGAACGAGATGAGCTCGTATCTTCTGCTTAATACACCTGCCCTGCGCTCTCTTTCCTTGCCCTCTCCCGCGTGTCATTAAGCCTCCAATTTCTTCCCAAGTGTCTGTGCCCTGCTTCATTATTACACATCTTTCCACCCCCCAAAAAATTCATAATGTAGCAACTTTTTCTCTTATCATCTCCCCTGTTGATGAAGTAACAGTAATCATCTGACTTTTGCATACCTATAGGGATTTAAAGTGTCCTCTTGTAAACACGGCCTAATAATCGACCTGGATAAATAAGCAAATAAGGGATAGGCCTATGCTTTGTTAATTTTATCTGTAAATCCACTGTTACACGGATAGGTAAGATTAATTTCCATTTTGAACTTTAGCCGAGAATTTATTCACTAAGAATCCAGGACTTGACCCATGATCCGCCTTTAGGTGGACTACAAGTAAGTACAAACTATTTTGACGGTTTTCTCCTCCCAATTAATTCCTTTATCTAATAATAATAATAATAATAATAATAATAATAATAATAATAATAATAATAATAATAATAATAATAATAATAATGATGATGAGGAGGAGGAGGAGGAAGAATGAGCTCAAAACGAGAAATCAAAGCTATGATGACGAAGCAGGTACGAGTATGCTACATATCATTATGCTGTGGCGAAATTGTTCTTACTTTTATTGTTGATTTCTTGCGAATAAGTAAGCATGTTACGATGATTACAGTGAGAATGTAGACCCATGTGTATATTATTGAATTCACTATAATTTTACACGTTACCTGGTAGAAGTGGCAAAGCCCGTACAACACCAGAGATGTTTACATTCATGAAAGTGTATACTTAAGAGAGGAAATGACTAGCTATACAGAGATGCAAAACATGCCACTCGTATACCTAACTCAAAAGTTATGAGAGCCCAAAAAATGCGTGTCAAGCGTCGCAGATATTCACTCTCTGTGCTACACCTCTATTCCACGTTATGAGATTGGGCACCTCGAGAGAACCTGGAACATGGGATTAAAAGACATTTATGGAAGGGAGGGTTGGGTAGAAGTGAAAGGGAAATGTAATACGACGTACATGAACCAATTGACGTGTTTCTTGATCTTACCAGAGGAAGAATAGTTTTCGGCAGTTTTTCCCAGGGTTTTTCCTGCCTGTTTTATGTTTTCATGTCTAGGAAAGTCGGAATATTACACGTTGTCCCATACAAAATGTATTTTGTGATTCCATCTCAAATAGAATCTGCTACCATTGCCTCGTCTCACTATCGATTGACTTATTTTTGCAAGTAACCCAAGCATGTCTAGCGCGAATCACGATTTCCTTGATATGCTCATGTTTCAGTCTATTCCTTGCAGCGTCTGCAAGGGAGAAACTTTCGTCCTCCCTATCTACAATCTCCGCCCAGAGCGATGAAAATTTTGAATATGAAAAGCTCAACCTGGATAAGCATACACCACTCCATGCTGTAACTTATTTCAGCAGTAGAACCCTATTTTTGGCAACCATGTTGGGAAAGTACAGTTCGCCTGCTATCATGGCTCTCCAAATATCTGTACTAATAATCTAAAGCGATTGCAATATAAAATATTGCAACATTCAGATGGAATTACCTCGCGTATATACCGTAGTTCTGGCCCGCCTGTTGGATACTCCTGCTAATGTACACAGTGACCCGACGTGAATACAGAATAAATTGTAAGTTATGTACAGAAAGTCACATGATGCAACATTTTGTCACTTACAGTAATTAAGATACTTAGTAGTTTGTATTGCCATATACTGTACAATCATAATAACTTATGTGTTAGATTAGTGTGCATAAACCCAGTAATGGCTATTGTTTCAAAGTTACAACAAAATAATATTCATCTCAGCTGTATAAAACTTGTACAATAGGCTTTATGATGATATTTGCACTGTGCTGTACAGGCAACATAAAGAGTGGTATTCTCTAGCAAGTTTCCCATCTATAGGCCTACTATATGACTGTACCATAATCTCTATAGGAATATGTCTAAATCTGTGGCCCTTAACCCCATGGTGAGAAACGTTAGCTCCAAGGAAAACCAACAAATGAAGGCCTTATATGAAGAGATGCGAAGGGAGTCAGATTTGATGTTTTGGTATAGGATTCGTGGAGCGGGGAGGTCTTTGTGTCAAAGACAGGTAAGGAGAAATGCGAATGACAACTAAGATCAGAGGAAAGGACTATTGTTCCTGTTCATGATTAACTGCTACGAAATAAAAATATAATTAAGCTCTGTTAATTGCATTTCAGCTCTATACTGGTTCAGTGGAATCATGAATTTCTCAAAGCATCTTATTAAGGTTATTCTCTTCAAATTTCAAACAGACATTCAAACCCGGACTTTGTAATACACTGAAAGTGACAACCCAACTCGGCAAAAACAACTTACAACGCTGCAGGTTAATGGAAGCACATAACATAATCCTTTTGTAGTCTACTGCGTTTCTAGCATAATTCAAGTGCTTAAAATAGCACTGGAACAAATGACGTTTTTGCTACTGTAATTATGTCAAGTGAACGTAATCGTGTCAATAATATTAAATATTATTGACACGATTACGTTCACTTGACATAACTTGACGATTATGAAAATCACCAAATTTTGGTGATTTTCATAATCGTGCTTTCTTGCAAAATAGTGTACAACTAATCTCCAGTCCCACATGTTAATTTTTGGCAATTATACTGCCTACTGTGTGCTGAAATGCCATTACAAATAATTGAGTGACCCAATCGTGTTCCATAATCATTGCCTCGTGGCATCTAATTATAAGCTACAAATATCTTCATATTAGCTAAAAGTGCTGCTCCTAATTCCGAAGCAACAATCCAAATCTGCCAACTTTAAGATCATTCGATAAGGTATTATAATGTAGCATATAGAAAACATAAGATCAGAAATGTAATTATGAATTCTAACATTACCTCCATTAACTTCATAGCTCCATATGCCTAGTTCGCAATCACTGAAACGTGGCCTGAACTGTACCAATATAATAAATTTTTTGATAACGAGTAGATCTCCCTCCACCCCAATAGCCCATTCCTTTCCCTCTTGACCCCATATCCCTGGTGAATTATACGTCTCCTGTAGTGACACTGCGTGATTATAAACGCCCCGAGTTCTTCAATTAGGTGGCCATTATATCCTAGCGGATGCAAGACGAGTCCGATGGAGCCTAAACTCTCCTACATTGACCTTCCGAGTTGGGTAGTTATCTTTCAACTGCAGGAAAGCACGGGGGGGAGGAACGAACCAAGAGAATTCCCTGCGGGATATAATGCAAACAGCGGTTCCATTGTGTGAAAGAGAATGAAGTCGAGGCCGTTCAATGCAAGAGGAGTAATATTTATGGATTTGGAGCTCCGAGGGGCTTTGTTGCGGGGGCTACAGACACTGCTGGACAAAGCTCAATCGTGCCACGGGCTCTTCAGGCCTCGGAGAGGGAAAATAAAGAAAACGGGAGGACAAAAATCCCATACATCCACGACTGCCAGAGGGATTGATTCCTATAGGCACAAAATATTGGGGCGTGGTCCTCCACACCACCTCTACCAGCTTTGTGGATCATCCTAGTCGCTTCAGGGAAGCACTGCATACTATACAAGTCTACAAATAAATACTGCCAACTCCGTCAGTGATAAACGCATGCAGCACCGGTACTAGAACGCTATTTACGACCTTTCCGACACATTATTAGAGCGCCTACCTCATACGTTTCCTGGTAGTAAATCTCCCATTGAAAAAGAGATTCGGCTGCATGGCTTTTAGAGGCGCAGGTAATTAATTAGTTCCAGCCATTGTACTCAAGGGTGTCCGTGCTAGCAATGCGTAAGTTTTTCCTGACTTGAGGTCCGTTTACTGGGACAGAATGATCATATCCAATAAGATATAAGGTATAATATAGGAATAAAAACTCTACTCACGAAATACCATGCAGAACTTGACTGATCACACCGACTTGGCATGGTAGCCGATTGTGGCATATTCTCTGGTGACTGCGTATGCGATGAGAATGGAGAGGGGCGCAGAATGATGAGAAGCTTGGTTGCTGCAATGATAAAGGAACATTCATTTTTTGATTCAGGGGGTTCACTATAAACTCACTTGTGCAGTTTGCCGTCAGCATTAGGTGTAGTTCAGTATTAACTACTTCCACGATTACTGTCTATTGCTTGAATTAAAGTCAACTGTGTTCTGGTTATAGCGACATATTTGCAGCGACACAAATTACAATGTGTTGAGTTACATATATGCTACCTGTACTGTACACATACGTTATGATACTTTTTGATAACTTCAATGAACTGTTCAATAATTACATCCTTTATTCCAAGCAGTAAAAAAGAGCAAAGGTTTTTTTTTATCGTAAAACTGTGCAAAACTATTATAGTATAAGCTTAGTAGTGGTTAAAGTAATTATTATTTCACAGCATGACACGGTAGCTAAATTATACATCCACCCAAAATGTCTTCGGCTTGTTTCAGGTAATTGCTTTATGCATAATTGCGAGGAAAACTTGACGATATTCCATAATTATGTCCTGTGAGTTAAAGCGAAGCTAATCGTCTTAGCACCTACCCCGTAACCTCAGGGTTAATATCACCAGAATGTAACCTGTTTTGAAAACGACTGTAAATGATATGGAAACGAAATACAAAATTCACGTCATTTAATAACCCGGGTGATTCAGAAATCCAGTTCATTCACCTGCTGTTGTATTCCTTATTAAGCCATAACAAGTCTTAAATTTATAGGGGCGTGAAATATCGAGGAACCAACTGGTAAAGATGTAGACAACAAGAAGAATCCCTAGACAGGCAGCAAACTATGCTGTACATGGCAGCCTCTCCTCCAGGCAATACACTCAAGCCTTTATCATTTTGTATTCAAGTAAGGAACATTATTTTGTGGAATAACAGCCTACTTGTTTGGCCTTGTATATGGCACAGGTTTTGCTTTCCTTTTCTTTCCCCATGCTCCAGGATGATACGTATTGTATAGGTTGTTGGCACACTTACTTAGAAGCGAGTCTATGGTCGTAGACATGTTTCGTATTATAGTAGGTCGTCTAACTACTCTAACAGATAGAGTACTATTTGGCCTAAAACACGTCAAAAATGTAGTGGGGAGAAATGTCGAGAAACCAACTGGTAACAAGGCAGACGACCAGACACATTGAGACACATGCTGCAACACAAAAGATTTTCAAAAAATCCAAAATTTTGAAATGGGTTCCCGACAGCAAACAATATCAAAAGCCATTATAATACTGGTCCCTAATAGAAGAAAATTTGCTGTTCTTATCATTGCAGTATTTATTATAAAAACGACGTGTTACGTGCATTACAAGCTAATGAAGTGTAAGCTTTATTACGCTCTAGATCCGCGTTAACATGGTCTCAGAAACTACGCGGCATTAGAGATGAGGGACATAGCAATTTACCTTTCCATAAAAATGACTCCAAAGGCAAAGAGTTCAGACAAAGTCTGGAAAGATAGTTGGAGAACAGAGGGGGTTAAAATTCGAGGCTCAACTACCGCGATAAGGTGACGGGGTAGAGATAAGAGCAGGAGGTAATATATCTACTAGCCGAACATCCCAAACGAGAAGTGGTTTGAGTGCATGCAAAGTCGAGTAATTACTATAGCAGAGAAAAAAAGGACCGGTCAGCCTCATAACCCGCCATTCTTGCAATCACCATTCGCATGCTATGCCCAGGCAAATATCCGTCCTAAATGATGTGAGTTATTCAGCAAATGAAAAGTGAAATGTGGCTGCCTGCACACATCGCTGTGTTATATGAACTGTCCCGAATCAATGGCAACTGAATCCGCAAAATAACGAACTTCTTTTGAAGCGACAACGAAGGGAAAAGGGATGCTCCGTCCGCTTTATGTAAACATAATTTGCGTGTGGTTTTGCGAGCATACAGTTCCCATGGCAAAGTCCGCGTTTGTACTATAGATCAATGGCAGTAAAACAAACGCAATAGTGATGAATCAATGCAGGAAATTCTGCATTGGGAATTAATAATTCCTGCATGCGACATTGCTAACCCATATGAAACGTGTTTTTATCTCAAAAAGTATAAGATTATTTTGTCTAAAATGGAAGAAAACATCAAGAACCAGTTTTACTCCCCACTGAAGTCACAGATCCCTCCCAGTGGAAATAAAATCGATTGGGTGCTGTTTTCCGATGGTGCATTTCACACTTGACTGCATAACTGGTGAGGTGACTAGTTATAAACTCCCCAATGCAACTGCACCTGAAAAAATTAATTAATAATCGAGAATTATTATACCCGGCGGTATCGTTTTTAGTTTTGATTAAGCCAGACGCGATGTGCCTGCCAGATCAATATTTTATCTTACAGTATAACGTACTTGCAGCATTTATGTAATGTAGACTAAAATAATATCCAAAGTAATAACTCTCTCAGCCTTTGCCTGAGCCAAATCTGATAATGCCCGGGAGAGGAGAGTTCAGGATTTCACTCGCCATTTAGCCACATATTGTTCTTATCAGAGTTGAATGTTTCTCAGCCTAAACTGTGTAAAAATGTAGGCATTACTTTTTCAAAATACATGATAAATTAGAATTCCAGGTCATCCCGCCATAGCAGTCACTAGCCCAAAACAAGTATATAATGTAGGGTTGAGAAATGTGAAAAACACAACCGGTAACGACGTAGATGACAATTTCCGAGACTCACGACACAGGATATGCTTGGGCGTACGGTCCAAGATAAGGTGCAAGGCTGTTGTTGGTTATGGCCGAGTCGAGTATAGGCCTGTCATAATCGCTGACCCTTGTTCAAGGATCTGGCCAAGGGGTTAACCACTTCGGTACTCCGGTGCACAGGTGCAGTGGTACTCCCAGGTACTCCTTAGATACTTTACTCTTTGGTACTCCTTGGTACTCCAGTGTACACTTTACAGTCGAGTGGTTAAACCCCTTGGATCTGGCCCTCGTTTTGATACACATAAGTAAATAATTATTCCAGTAGGCATATATTGAAAAACAACAAGATGATCCCACCTTTTCAGCAGTAATAAGCATAACGTCAATATTAGAGGTTTGAAATGGTATATTCCTCAAAGGTGGGGCATCATTATACCATATCTGCAAGTGAAGCCGGGTTGGAACAGGGTATATTGACGTATTTTCCAGGTACGGTATAATAGACTCAAGTTCATTATTCTCGGTGGTTGAGCAAATAATTTGTTGACAAAATTGAGATGAACTGATGCTCACGTGTCAGCCAAAACCATGCAAAACCAACATCTATTTTTGGGTTCATTCAGGAGGGGAGAGAAGACGAAAAAAAAATGAACGAAATCTCAACCAAGCCAATCAGGATTTTCCAGGCATCATTATTCACTGAGGATATTCAAGCTGGACCCTCCGATATAGCTAGTCCGATAACCACTGGGGGGAATGAGTTTTCCACCGTCTGACTGAATTCTTCCAGCCTCCTTCCCCTGGAGGTAATGATGGGTCAGGGGTGGGAGTGTCGCGGGGAAAATTCCGCACCCTCCACTCCGCTATTCTCCCCTCTCTCCCCTCCACTACCCAACCAGACAATTCTGCTGGGACTACCAAACCTGCGCTCTCCACAATGGCATCCAAGAATCTCACCTCCAAA
This sequence comes from Catajapyx aquilonaris, assembly GCA_000934665.2. NCBI lineage: Eukaryota > Metazoa > Arthropoda > Diplura > Dicellurata > Japygidae > Catajapyx > Catajapyx aquilonaris. The sequence goes on from KZ539045.1 coordinate 11,237, forward strand.
CGAATGACTATAGACAACAGAAACTTGATTTTTCTATTGACCTCTCCAATCAACTGTTAGAGGAAACAGGGATAAAAAGAAACTAATATTTGGATCACGTTGCCTATTTACATCTGTATATCCAGAGCATTATTTATCTGTTTAAAACATAACATATCTACATAATATTATTATACCAAATCATAATGTAAATTGGGGTATTTTCAAGTACTGGATTAATCGGATGGTCCGTAGGTGTGTTTGGTTGAATCTAACTGTCAATTCCAATATTTAATAATATCGAATAATATACCTTTTCACCTTAATTATTTTTGTTTTTCAAGCCTATTTAAATGAATATTTGGCTTTACAGTCCGATAATTTAGTTTACATTGTAACAATAATAACATGATAAAATATCATAAGTGCTTAGGAGAAAAAAAAATGTAAATAACACTGTCACGTACAGGCTGTGTGAATCAGGATTCCCAAGTCAATCGTCTCCCGCCCAAAACAACTCTAAATGTGAAGGAGTGAGAAATGACGAAGAAGATCAACCGTTAGCGACACCGTTTTATTCAGCATCCGTATTGTTGGATTCTAAAATATTCAGTCAAAAAGTGTGACATATATAAACAATATTATTTGATTCGTAAGCGACACCGCAAATGCATTTTTCACCCGATTACAGCTGAAGAATAATGGATCTCAAGTCAAGAAGCAGTCTCCCCCTCCCACCAAGTCAAGTATGAACTGAACAATGACAAAAAGAATAATTATATTATCAATCAATGCTATCAATAATCAATATGCGAGTATTGGAGTTATGATTTTCAGTGATTAATGCAGGATGACTCACACTCAGCTTGGGTGAATTTTCATTGAATAATTAGAGGCTAATAATAGGTTCACCAGAATATATTCAGATCATGAACTGCAAAAAGGTTTCAAGTATTGGTCAAGAACCACACCCGGCAATATTATGCAGAGTGACTTAGAACTCTATATAAAACTTCCTCTATGGTACTCATTGGCCCAAAACTATAGAAGTGTCGAAAACTATAACTAAGACGAAAGTGCTCAACGGAATATCTGCGCATACGACCCAAGGTTTATCTAAGGGGCACCCATCGTCATAATGAAAAGTCGGTTGAAACACAATAGCAATAGTGTGGTGCTGACCGCTATCGATAAGTAGAACCCACACGTGACTAACAGTGCATGTAGTAGAGAGAGCTAAGTGAATGTTATATCGCTGATGGTGCAAGTAGAATTTTAAATAACCTATAGTGACAAATGTGCGGCATATTGAATTTTTCACATCTTTCAATATCTCAATAAAGAAAAGGCTTGGTGGAGATGCTGGCAGCGTTGATAGCAGGCAGAGTAGGTAGGTGTTCTTTCTAGAATGGCAATCGATATCCCACAAAGAGCGAGGAGGCTCCTTTGACCTCAACCCCAATTGATATTCTCTCACCCTTTTTCTGCCACTTTTGCTACTTTAGGAATGGATTGCTTTCCGCTGAATATGCTCCTCATCGCCAATCAAGCATTTTCTCGTAATATCACGTTTTTACCTTCAAAAACCTGCTGTATGTGCTATACCATTGCAGTAAACTGGATAATTACTCTTGCAGTTCTGCATATAGTTTATTGCATATAAAGATACGACGCTGAAATTATACAGGGTGTCTCATCTTTTTTGTCCGAACAGTTATCGGAAAATTGCGCGTAGCTGCTACTTTTTAAGCAGTGGCTTGCAACCGGTGATTTGTAGGAGGAATGGGGAATGGGGAAAACACATCCCATGGCATGTGTGACCCTCTTTTTTCCAGGCTTGACCCTCAATTTTCAGCGGGCAGCACGTATGCCACTTCAACCTACGATTCGCAGGGAATATTCCCCGTTCCTCCGAAAAATCACCGTTTAAAAGTCAGTGCGCTTAAAAAGTAGCAGCTACGCGCAATTTTCCGATAACTGTTCGGACAAAAAAGGTGAGACACCCTGTATATTTAGCGCGGTGGGGGAAAGTTCTGGAGTGTTAAAAGTCATGTAATTTAATCTGAAAAAGTATACAGAAATTTTTAAAATTGCTAATTTTACCCTCTGAGTAAGTTACATGTAAAACAATTGTTAAATTCACAATATGACGTTATATTTACAGTAAGCTTACCTGGACTTATTCATATTAATAACACGTCTATTCTTTACTCACTCTTCTAAAAGTATATTTGCGTATACGACTTATTTATACTAGTGGATGAAGAATTAAAAAGGTAAAGTAATAGTGTTGATATTGCTTCCTGCATTTACCCACGTAATGAGAATGCGATGCAGGGATGCTGTTTGCTGCCGGCACAAAATTTCAAAAAAAAGCACTGTGATAAGTAATTAAGCAAAAACAAACTTCGTCTGCTATGTCCAGGACGACACGCGTTATGCTTCATCAAGCTGAGGAGAGTAAACAATGCATTAATTACATGAATAATTTCTGCTTCGTTCTACACCATATGAGAGAAGATGCAATGTTGCACGTTATAGCCACATGACTATTACACTTATGAGGTCAAAACTAGAGGCCTTTTGGTGTGTACATGTTTCCTACAAAATTAAAATTCTTACACCTGGCCCTGCTGCAGTGTTATACATACGGATATTGCCCTATACATGATATCAACACCCCCATGTGAACACCATGCAAATGGCACATAACTCAGCTCTTCCGTGACAGTTTAGTAGCATATGCAAAACGTATCTACCTTAAATTGAACTATTAATTTGATATTGGGTAATAACTCATAATATATTTGACACCGTTTTAAAGCAACAAATGATACACATTTATTGTTGCTGCCATTTAACACGTTGTTCGGATGAATACTTAAGGCTTAAGCTAATATATTGTGTGACGAGTAGCCTACCATACGAGAAGTACACTATCTAAATAACAATGTGGGTTTGATTTTTGTAGCTGTAAACAGTGTCAATGTAAATACAAAAATAATAGAAACGGTACTGCAAGGTACCGAAGTTACATTTCATACACTGTGCAAGTATACCGGTAGTGAATACATTAGTGTAACTCTGACAATATCCCAACAAAATGAGCCTTTTTCGGATCCGTAGTAGCTAACTTATAATAATGATACTTTCATTAGACAAGAAATAAAAGACACAGTGACACGTTTCCTCTTAATACAGTATAAGAATGCATATTAATGACCATTTCGAAGGAAATAGTGCAGAGCCAATTCAGCGGTTATAACAACGTTACTGAAGATGAAGCCTGCTATGAGAAGGTAGAAGGGACCTTCCAAATTGTACAGCTTGAAAGGATGTGGACCTGATATATAACTACCGCGATTATGCTTCTTGGCTTCTGTAATAGCAATGTTGTGCAGCCACTTCATTTCGTTGTAAAGCCACTTGTATAGCAGGCCTTTATCTTGAAAGTGCTGCAATACGTGATCAAACGCAGGCTTGTATATGTAGTCCTTCGGAAATCCGAATCCTACTAGTGACATAAAGGCCGATTCACTGCTCACGTGCACAGAAATGGTTCCGTCGATGTTCGTGAAATCGAATAAGAAGTAGCGAGTAGTCAGTCCCCTGAAGACAATACAAGCGCAACGGTCGACCATGGCTTTTTCCATGCACTGAACTTCACTACTGAATACCTCTGCTCGCTCAGCCAAATTCACATACTCGGTGGAATTTGAATGCCGAAATAGTTGAAGTATGTTCGATTGGTATTCGCTGGATACTCCTACATGGTAGTTTGACTCGGCCAGTTGGATAAATGTAGTCATTGGCGCCTCCTTCACAGGTGACACCACGAAAGAAACCATTTTCGTCTTATATCCACATGTCAGAATTATTCCGCCCAATATCCAGAAGATAACAACCATGCGGGAGGAGTCAGCTCGAGGATACCAAGTCGCCTGCTCGACCAGAATTGTGGCCATGATTTGAGATGCTCTACCAAGAGTAATCTTGCTACCAGTTGATTCTGTTGGCAATAAGAAAATGTATATGCTGACAGCACAAGCTGCCATAGTAAATGTCAAGAGTATCCACATAGTAATGGTGTATGGTCGAATAATGGCAGTCCATGATGGCACATCCTTCGGTGGAGAGGTGACCAAAGTCACATCGTCATATAAGTAAGGCCAGCTGAAATCTATCAGTTGAAGCATGTCAGGAGTAACAGTTTGAAAAAATGACATATTCACCTCCCCTACAGCAATCGGGCCCGCCATTCCCATCAAGGTTTTATTCCGGTATTGAATCTTGTGATTGTTAGAATAACTAGAACATTCCCATGTAAAATTCAACCTTGACGTAGCCTCATTGAGCACATCGTAGTAATAAAATGTGTTAAAATAATTTAACTTATGAGTTTCATAATCAGCCTTCTTCCAAACCGAAAGTTGACAGGCAACACGAACACTCGCACCTTGTGCATTTCTTGTCCAGTCAGGAAACAGGTCTTCCATCTTCGATATCTGCCAAAAGTCGCCCTGGAAGTACGACCCCACCGATATGATCTCAGGTCCGCCGCCATCGCAATGAAAACACAGTGATTTGAAATCAATATACATGCGCTCTCCGAACTGAATTGCCTCCATTTCCACCTTGAACTTCAACCGGCTAGTCTCTTCCAACAATACCGCAGCCACCGACGACTCTCCAAGAGGGTGAAAGAATAGGAAGTAGTCGTGCACTGTCCTCACGGCCATTCTTTCCGACACAAACTTGGCCATGATACCCAGTCGTTCTTGGGTGCTGCTGATGACGTACACACTGCACTGATGATCGTTCTGTCGTACAGATGGTGCCATTCGAGCCTCACTCCCGTTCTGAAGCTTCAGGGTTGAATATGGCCGAAACTCCTGCACAAGATGTTTATACACAGGCCCAAACGGGTCTAAGGTTCCGTCATGTGCACTTGTCACGCTGCAGTTCCTAAGCAATTTGGACACGACGTCCACTAGAGCGCGTGAAATGGGACATTCCCGGCCGAAGTCCTTCGTGTAATGGCCTAGGATACATGTCGCCAGGCAAAAATGAAACACGAGCCTCATTTTCAGTTATTCTTCGGCGCCCCAGGAGTTGTATCCGCCTGCAACGTCTTAACCAGTAGGTCGGCCGCTGCCTCCTGAAACATGGAATCCCGCTTAGACTTGAATCCCGCTGCTCAATTATTCATTACCCGAGGAACTTGCAAACTTTTGTTTTATGCCCTGCTTGCCTAGGTGGTTTTTAATACGAGGTAACTTTACGCAAGGCGAAGAAAACTGGTCGTGCCGCACAACTTCATGTCACGCTTCGCGCAACACGCATTGATTTCGGACTAAATAATAGCGGTGCGGGCTGCGAAAAAGCTACTAGCAGACTAAATGTAATTAGGAGTTGTCAGATTCGGCTTGAAGTGTGTGGTGAACATGACTCGAACCAAAGGCACGAGATATTAGTTACCAAACTTGGTGCCTCTTATTCAAGGACTCATTCTCGCCACTTGTTTTTATTGATTGGAGACGTATTATTGCGCAAAATGTCAGGGTTTTCTGGCTGACCCTCAATTTTCGGGCCTCACACACTCCACGAGAAGGTAACTATTATTCTTTATGTGGTGCTCTATTATTACCAAGTAGGCACACTTTTCCCACGATATTGGCTGGCTTGTCAAACTTGACCACACCCCTTCGCCTTTCTCACTAGATGAGTTGGTGAAGGTCACCACGTTAGAAGTAAATTTTTTTTTCGTCAAATGTAGTTAGTATGAGGAAATTACCATGCACAGTGTACAAGTTCCCCATATCCCAAGATCGGCTAGTCGAATGTAAAAATTGTTATTTTAGCCGGTGGTTTAGAACATGCTGAGTTTTTCGATCTGTTGGACTTGTTAATGCCTTTTAAATATTTAGTGACTTTTTACGCCATTTGAAAGTCCTTTTTTATAATCTGTTCTCAACTTTGCTTTAAAATCGCTTACCATTTATATATTTTCCTACATGAGGTATTAGGCTATATGTGAAAGGGAGCCCCTTATTCGGCCATACTCAAACATTTTTATCGCACTTGATGTCTCCGGATATCTCTAAATGTGCCAAGAATAAAAATTGTTTTAAAGAAGCATTACTGTACTAGTATTTACTCTCATGATTATTACAAGATCATCATCGTTAACATATATTGTGCAAGGCTCACCAAATAAGAATCACAGGGTCTCATTCAGTATGTTGTATTTGAAGAAAGACTAGGCACAATGCAAGCAGTATTGTTTATATTGCCAGAGAAAACAAATCCATCAATTTTCCCTGGTCCTCCCTCCTCGGATCGTCAACTTTGGCAGAGAAACAATTTGTATTTGTGCCGTATGTTACTGAAAACTGCTCCTATTTCTGGCCATAGAGGGCAGGAAGAGATCATATAAATCCAAAGTGTCAATAGAAAACGGTGTCCATCCAATCAGATGCAGTATGTGAATTTTTCCCTGCTTTCTGATTTGGCGGAAGAATTTGTCCCATTGTCAGCGCGCTTCCATTCCTTCCCTTTCTGCCCCATACTGAATATGGGGCACATTTTTGTGACGAAAACATGCATAACCCCTGGGAATAGTTATCATTCCTGGATCCATGATATACCGGTATGCCTATTTCTTTAATGGAAGTACCTGGAAGTTTATAAAGCCCCATCTCCTTGGGTACTCTAATGCTAGCTAATCTGTGGGGAATGTTTATTACCTTTTGTTTTACAGATGAGCCAGTGGAGGAATAATGTACTGCCCTTTTGCTGATATATGCTATAATGTTAACTGGATCGAAAAAGTTGTAAGGCGTAAAATAATAGTAATACTGTACAATGTACATACTCCAACATCCTATGACCCATGCTTGCCACACCTAGTTACTCTATCATACCACTGGAGGAGATTTAATAAGGATGCGGTTTTACATAGAGCACAGAGTTACTGCAAAATTAATTAGCTTACATTAACCAGCGAGCCGCCATTTTTTTGTCTTGAAGAGAGCGGACAAGGTTTCCTTCAATAGCTGCTACACGTTGGGTCGCAACCGCTGAAAATAGCCAATCGTGGAAGCCACCTGTAGCCCCCACTCAATCCGAAAGGTTACCAAAAATCAGTTTCCCGGGAATAAATTCAGTTCCTAACATGGTTCCTAATGGCCGATTAAATTGACATAGGGTATCAGGAGGCTCAGGAGTAACAGCTGCAGACTGCAAAAGTAATATTTTTCCAACTAGTAGAAAAGAACACCTGGCAATATCTCAAATGTCACAAACACGAATCTATTATGTCACAATAATTACACCAAATGCGAATTAACATTTTGATACTGTCAGAGAAGATACTTCATTGCATGTAATTACTGCATAATTATGCACAAGAGACAACTTGAGACTGGGTTCTTCACTGCACAATAATAATGGTTGTAATTTGACAGATGTAAACCGTGAAACATGCATGGTTACTAATAGGGCAGCTTCAGAATAAAAGCGGGCTGGTTTTCGAAAGAAATTGTTTTTTTTCACATTCGAAGTAGGCCTAATGTACTTAATGGTAGAACTACTTACTAATTGCTTCTTACCGATATTAATGCATCGATATAACTTAGAGCATTTATTCACACTTTTACTTTCTACACAAAGATGTAGTTTATTTAAACTTTTTGAAATGAAGTAATAAAAACGTTTTGATAAGTTGTATTTTTATCATTTTTTCGGAAATTACCTTATTAGGACCTAAAATCAGGCTTTTATACTACTGCGTCACCCCTCGTCATGCGCCGCCATCATTATTCAACATTTTGTGGTGTGGGAGAGTGGTATAGACGTCTATTCCCCGGCCTAATGTCACTGTTATTTTTCACCTGCACCACTCGACTCACACCTTCAACAATCGAACTGAAAAAAGGGCAACTCAAATGGCTACCCCGTTGACTTTCAACAATGGGCATATACGTGACAAACTTACCCTGTACTCTCTTGACATGCTATGTATGTATAAATCATGTGAATAGAAAGAGTAATTATGAAGGTATGGTAATCATTGGAAATATGGGCAGCATAATTATTACCTAGACAAAAAGGTCCCCGCAACAATGACTCAGTAATTTGACTCAGAACATAGCTAGTGTCCTCATTTCACCTGCCACTAACCTCGCAGTCTCCCTAGTGCCAAGGGCACCGAGTGTTAAAACTTTCACAAACACATGACGGAAATCCTTGGCCACCAAAAAAATTGTGACAGCTAACTTACAAGTCAGACAGAACTTTACTGCAGTGATATTATGCAATATTCATTGGAAAGGTGGCTTCACTTGACTTGCCACGACCAGATTAACAGAATGTGAGAGGTGCAGCAACCTACATAAGAAAACAGCCTTGAGGATGTAACTCGAACAAGTATGTCAAAATCATTTGAGCTGGCAAAATAATCAAGTCCTATTAAACCCACACGCACTTAGAAGAGCCATTTGCCACTGAAAGGGAATCACTAATATACAGTATAATGCGATCTTACCGAAATACATCCATCAGCAATATATTAAGAACAAAGTTAGAACATGAGTCGATGGATCCGGACTACTTACAGGATGTCCCAAGAGAAACGTAAAGGCCTCTCACACAATATCACGAGGCATGGACCTCATCGGCAGCACAGGGTTACGTGTCCCAAACTATCGCAGTGTGCAGACCGGGCAGTGTAGATCTCGGAGACACTCTTCTCAGGGCACACTCTCTCACTCGGTCCCTTCCACTCGCCACAGTTCAGACCACTGATATCTCCGCGGAAACCGGAGATACATTGCATGGGTCAACTGGGGTAACCGATTCGACGCAGGTTTACCAATGTCTAGACTAGAGGGAAGGGGGAAGGGCTGGCAGTATACAGAAGCACTAGAAACTGGTGAATGGTTAACCCAAGGGCGAAAGAAATAATGATTTTGGAGGTGAATGAGGGTGACTGAAATATGAAGGGTGAATAACGTAATTTTATACTCAAATATTAATATTTTTCCATGCTTAATAAAGGCATTTCCATTCCAGCTTCAACGCTTACTAACTAAGCAGTGAAGCTGGTTTGATGTTCTTTTACTCGCTAACTAATTTCAAACTAGCAGAATATTTCCAAAAGCATCGCATTACAGGCTTGATTTTGCGTTGTACCATGATACGTTTTAGTAAAAGTTCAGACAACAAACATTTACAAACTGACAATGAGTTTCGCTTTTCCACCTAATATTATACTATACAATAATTATGAACAGCTTCACATAAAATTTATTATCGTGATTCACTGCAAAATCTGCTCAGAATGTGGTCCTTGATGTATTTTCCTCGTGTGACAAATAAAAGCATAAGATGAAAATGATCAAAAAATTAGAAAATACAGTTGTGGGTGAATGAAATTTTATGAAAAAGACACGAGGGTGAATTACATTTGAAATTTTTAAGAAACACTGCACTAGACGACGACAACGAGAACAGCAATCATCATCATCATGGCTACCAGGAGAAATGATAACTATTATTTTGATGACATCTAACAGTAGGTCTTATGTGCTCATGAATTAGTGTATATCAGGACTTAGCGTCGGCTTGCTTCTGAGCACTGATAGGTTAAATTGAGCCCATTTCTTTCGGCCTGCCTGGCCTGTACGCAACATGTGGAGGACTGGAGGCACAGCCAGAAAATAAATGAAGACAAACTATCCCCTTAGGATCCCTGGAGCTATTTATTACACACCGACTGAAGAGCACATGGGAAAATCGCATGACCAAGCAACTGCCTCTGTTGTTACAAACCTAACATAAGAACTATCAAATTATTACTTACAATCTTTCTACATTAGGATCATCCATCGAGTAATGCACTGCATGTTACTACAAGATACTTGGCACATTTTCATCTCGGATTAAGCCATAGCATTAGGCAGCCCATATGACAAAACATTGCATGGTTATAGACTCTGTAACTATAGAAGCATACTAGTCTTACCACTATTAATGTAGATGATGTGTAATTTTACACATTTGGTGTGCATATGTGCACACTTGATGTGTAATAAAATGCATTTAGTGCATACTTTTACACATTTGGTGTCACAAATACATAAGCAGCATTTATGCAGCAAATTGCAAATTAATGTGTATTTACATACCGGTACGCCAAGTTTTTACTGATAGTTGTCCTTCTCGATTAGGTGCTGACAAAGCTGTGTATAAATCAGCCTAAACCCATCAGATTGGTGAGTAGCCTGGTGCCGAGGCTCCACCAAGCGGCTAGGCTGACTTTTTTTTATTTTTGAAAAGTGTGTTGGCCCAATGCGCCAGCAGTGTTGTCAAGCTGAGTGCAAATTCCCTGTGCCCCACCGCACATCCATCTCTCAGATCGAAACGTAATTTAGGGTCCCCAAAAAAGCACACCGCCTAGTGCTGCTGCGAAGAAAGCGCCATTACCTAATGCACATGCAGCAGTGCAACTCCGATTTTCTGCCAACAAATAGGCCTACATGCCAAGGGCGATAAATCCTATGGCCAGCAGGGAAGAAATGCGCTATTCTGAGAGAAGGATGGATAATAACATCACAGGGAGAGAGAGAAAAGAATACGAAGTAGTGAGTACTACTTCCTTTAATGATATTGGCCCATAGGGAGGATTCCCTCAGAGAATATGTTCCCTGTAGACAATAGAGCCCGTAAGAGACTCTTTCGTGACTACCGTGTAGGGGATGCGTTTTCTGGATACTTTGGTGGTTTTGTAGCTGTCCGAAGACCACGCCCACTCTTTCGCTCTGCCAGGAAGTAGCCAAAGTGGGAACAGCTTTATTATGGGTGAAAAAGACGTTTCTGGTCACGATGGAGGGTTCATGAGACCATTTTCTCGATCAAATACTAGTAGGATAAAATAAATAGTTGCGCAAAATAGATGCTGAGCTGAGAGTATAAATAATTACATACCGTATATTTTTATAACAAAACACAACCTTAATCTTTCCTGGTGAAATATAAATCAACGACCAGATGGGTCAGGAAGAGCATTCAACCCTTATTGAGTTGTTTTGGGACATTACATCACAATCAAAATACGTAGTGTATAGCTATCATGTCTATCTGTCTTACTATTGCCATCTTTGAGAGGATTTTTTTTGTTAACAGGGATACAAATCTGAGAATAGCTCATGCAAATGCCTCTGAAATACCGTATTGGTGCAAAATCTCTTTCATTACAATACGCATACTAAACTTGAAAAAAATCCAGTCGTAATTTGCAATACTCTTGTTTGCGATATATGCCAAGCCTGAAACAGTGACGGCTGAAACGATGTTACACATTTTTCTACCCTTCATCAGACTGTACAGCATATTGGGGCGCACAAATCCCCTTATTAATAGTGCATAAACCGGAACATTGACCAGGTCAATAGCAGACCAAAAAAAGTTTGTTACCCATATTTTCTGTTTGCGTTTGCTTCCTCTGAGAATTGCGCCACTTCTGAAGTCAATATCAGCCTGTAGGGAAATATTGTAAAATTATGATACTTTGTAACGGATGTAACCTCTACTTGATTATATCAGCGGTCCTTGACTGAGAAGGGGGTTTCATCAGCGAGTGCTTAATCTCATTCTAGACGCACTCTACTCACTTCCTGCCGCACGCAATCAAGCATGGGCATCAAGAATATCACAGAGTATATGCTCATTACGGCATGACAAAGTCGGGCCACTGCACTGCCACTAAAGGTGGATTCCTCTATAGATGTTTATTTTCCTGGTTATAAACATTTTAGGTAGACCCTGAATCCACAAAATGTTTCCTTCACTGCGTTGCATTTGAAGGGGACTGGTAAATATTCCAGTTGGGTAGCAAGAGTTAGTCGACTTCAAAGTAGACGCTCTGGGCGTGTACAGTGCACTATTACAAATACGATTCTGCCCTGACTACGGTGATAAACTGCGGGTGGTTGTCAAACTTTCGCAGTGTGAGGGGCAACAATCATCATTGTATGATATAACAGTCATTTGCTCAAATCTGGGCCACAGTTCAGCACAGAGATTGGGTTAAATTTGGCCAATTTTTTATACCACATAAAGGTAATTAAATCCATCCTGACAAAACTACAGCAAGATAATGCAGCATGCCCCAGCATTGTTAGGGCGAGTAAAACCCAGCCGAATGTAAATTATAATAATGGGGAACTAGCCTTGGTCTGGGATTTGGGATATTTGTTCATAACTAGCTAGCCCATGCCTGTAAACATACATTCCATCACTCTGTTGCATCAAAATGACATTACTGGATAAATTACGGCACATTTAAAAGTGCCTTCAAAATTGGCGGGAAAAACGCCGCTGCCAATCGAAAGGGTACACTGAAATGCCTGGCTGACTGCGAGATATGAGGAATTTGACTTTGAATTAACCGCGGACACGACGGAAAGCATTCGCAAGGCGGCTGTAGGCCATCGAGGTGGAGAAAGGGGGCCTTCATGTGCCGAATTCGGGTGACAGATGATTCCTGCCAGTTGGCACCACTGCCAGCCCCTTAGCTGATTGAGCGGCGTAGTGAAGTAAAAACGCGCCCCGGCCGCTATCTTGCTCACGGAATGGGACGGTTGCTAACCACAGCGAAGCTTACAACAATGACGGGGCGCGTTCTATAACACCATTTTTGCGTTCATTTCACTTCGCGTGACGTCAATATTTTCTAGGGAAACAGTGACGTCACCATTTCCCTACATGAAAGCCCCAATTACTCCGGAACGGGAACTGATATCTTAAAACGGAATATGCCAAAAAAATCCAAAAAATATGGGCGAATTTATTATGTAGTTTCCAAAATGAAGGCTACTTCCCCATTCTGTGTTACATTTTTTAAACCGCCGTTTGGTTCTGTTGTGCAATTATTGTCTCACAAGGAAACCTCTCGAAGTGTCACTCGAAGTTCAAGGCGATTTTTTTTCTTCGGATTCCTTATCAGCTGGAAGGAAAACACCCATCCGGCAAAATCCTCGATCTCAAGCGTTTTCGAGATACGGAGGTCAATAGGTCACGAATGGACGACTTTATGAAGGCCCTGAGGAAAAAGCTATCATTAGGGCTGTCGGTGAGATTTTTGGAATCTAGAGGATTCTTGGGATGAGGAATACAGTGGCAAAACCGGAAATAGTGAATTATGCAAATTGAGGGTACTTCTCAGGGAAGGGGGTGGGGGGACAAAAATTACTATGAACAAAGTATTTTTTACTGCTTACGTCTTTAGACAGTGACTGGACACCCAAGTTGGCGAATTTCATGAAATATATCATGTAAACATGAATTATGTAGAATTTCTGAAACACCCCTCCTGACGAAATTCACCAACTTTGGTGTCCAGTCACTGTCTCAAGACGTAAGGAGTAGAAAATAATATGTTTATAGTAATTTTTGTCCCCGGCCCATCCCCTTCCCTGAGAAGTACCCTTAATTCGCATAATTCACGATTTTCGGTTTTACCACTGTATTCCCCATCCCAAGAAACCTCTAGATCCCAAAAATCTCGCCGATAGCCCTAAATGCTAGCTTCCTCAGGGTCTTCATAAAGTGCTCCATTCGTGACCTTTGACCTCCGTACCTCGAAAACGCTTGAGATCGAGGATTTCCCCAGAAAGGCGTTTTCCTTCTAGCTGATAAGGAACCCCCCAAAAAAATGTCACCTTGAACTTCGAGTGACACTTCGAGAGTTTCCCTGTCAGTGAGCGTGGTCCAATAACCGTATATTGCGGGCAACGTCAGACCAAGATATTTGTTTCACTTATATTATTGATGTAGCAATCTTCTCCCAGCAAAAGTAATATTGAAGATCATACAAAAGAAGAAAAAAAAGTTGATCCGGAGGTAATCGGATTGACTTCATTGATGTAACGGCTATAGCACTCACATTTTTTTTTCCATCGACAAATGGGATGCTTATCCAAGGAACGTTCCAATGTCAATCGATCGGTGTTACTATAACTATAATAAAACTAAATAATTTCGCCAACAAACAGTCATGAAAATAAAGACATGCAGCAGGATAGTGCCCCCTGGAAGCTGCAATAGTAAAAGAAAGGGATATGTGCAGTGCAATACACGGCTTCCAAGCAATTCCCTTTTTTCTTTTGGAGCCTTCACGACGGATATTTTACGCGGAAACATTTCAACAAAGTATCGGAGGTGCAATAATCACGCTTCTCCCTTCCTCGCGCCTCGGATCGAACCACCACTTTGCTTTTATGGATAGAACTGACGCCATCAACTTGAAAAACCAGCCAAGGCAAAAGGCAGAGGGACTAAAAAGCATTTTGGGACAAAAAAAAAACATTAGTTTTACATGCCTCTCTCACTTTGCTTGGTGTTCTTACAAGCTAACCGCTTCAGCATGTTGAAAAGAAAATTGCGGGACAATCTGTGTCATATCGTATCTCGTGGTTTTGCTTCCATGACAGTTTTTGGTCCAGTAAGTACTATACACTGCAAGATACACTGTATACAGCAGTACCTGGTCCAAGTAGTCTCCTTTAAAAATTACAATCTCTTTTATTCCCGACATTACCTTCTTTCAATTAACGACAAGAGAGTTTCTCACAGCAATATTTCATCACTATAGGTTTACCTTGGATTAGAAGATACGTAGAATTGCCATGTAAGTGCCATATTTAAAAATAGGGTATCATTTGGGCATGTCTGATATACATTCTTTCTGTCATATCTGCTGTCAATTAAATTATTGAAGAACACTTCGCAGTAGAATCATGCCTTATTATCATGATAATTATGAAATAAATCGTTTAGGGGATAAACCCGTCAAATTAAAATGGAGGAGATAAGCAGCCAGCCATTAAATTCTCAGAAAATTGTAATAAAAATGCTGGAATGCAGCTTAGAAGGTCAGCATGCCTTCCCAAAAAAAACTCTTCTGAAGGGTTATTGGCTACACTATACGGGTGAATGTAAGGCTGGAGATAATCGCCATATTCCCTTTGCAAAAAAATTCCAGCATTTAAAATTCGCATTTTCCTCCACCGTATAATCCGGTGAGCTAAGCCGGATGAACAGGGCGATCGAGTGCTTTGGGGCGCCCCGGAGTTTGCAGAGGCAGTCTGCTACTGTTGCCAGGGTAAATATCGCAAAAGTTGGAACATAGGATTAGTCGGCCTTGTAACTGATGTTTGAGGTCCCTTGTTGTGGCGTCCAACCACGTACTAAACTGCTCCTTGGAGGCCCTACACAATACCAACTTAGCCGGCGATTGAAATCTCCCGCATTTCCCTAGCCAGCCCTTTGGAATATGGAATTTATCCACTCAGGTCTTGCATATTATACCACCACACTTCAAACTTCCATCATCATCCGTATTCGTATTATTATTATTATTATTATTATTATTATTATTATTATTATTATTATTATTATTATTATTATTATTAAGTTATTATTGATGTTGTTGTTCATGACTTTCAAAATGTCCTCTGCAGACATACAGATTGATAAGGACACAAAAATGTAAGAAGTAGGCTTTATAGTGCATGGAAGATTGTAACCCAGATGTACTGTACACACGCTTGCATTATCGTAATAAATTAACTGTATTATTTTTGTCTGATAATGATCTCTGCTACTAATCCCGAAATGCATTTTGTGTAAAATCAGCTTAGTTTTCCCTGCCGACAGTAGTTGTACAGGCAGAGAGGTCTATTCCAGATTACAATTTGTTCGTAGTTAATGTGAAGCTGTTTTATGCCAAAAAAGTTACTTTTGCAAATACTCAGAAGTTGACTGTTGCATTCAGGAACGACCCTCAGAATATTATTACTATATAGCAAACTGCCTGCAGTACAAAATGCTCAAACTACTCGTATACCAGTAGGCCTACATTACATTTCTGCATTGCATGGTCAGGTAACACATATTGCAGACATTAAGTTGAATTGGGAACGAATATAGAGCTGGCATTTGTCTCAGCAGCCTTGTCACCTACAGTAAATTCGTCTCCAAACTTATTCTAATATGAAAATAATGTTATTTCAGTGAAGCTTAATTTGATAATAGGCCTACTCTGTAAATAATAAGTGCGTACATGCACACAGCTTACATGTGTGCGTAATTGTCCGCATCACACGAAACTTGCGGTGTACAGTACACCGAGATACAGTACCGTATTTTTATTTTTATTTTATTTTATTTTACTTTATTTTACCCCGTGATAGGTCTACATAGGACTTTTTGGGGGGTGGTACACCACCATCAATTTTTTAGTACTTTTTCTTCAATCTCCGGTGCAAGAAAACAGGACAATGGGAGAGGATAGGGATTTTTGGGGAGGGGACACGGGTGCAAGTGCAATGTCTCAAGGTTAGGCCATGCGCAATCCCCCGGGAGGTTAGGTTGCCAGACACCTCCAAAGGTGCAGGTCAGAGACCCTCCCGACGCAGGCGAAAGGGAACTCCCAAGCGGGTATCGAGACTGGGACCTTTCACTCAGCAAGCCGAGACGTTACCATGTCGGCCACCACACCTTCCCCTACAGTACCGTATTAAACTTTGCTGAACTTACACAGCTGAGATGTTGATTCAAGCATTTGCACACTTATGCATTGCAGTGTACTCCATGAGTGTTATATTACACACACATAATAATATTATGCTACACCTCTGAGACATCATTTAACGCAGCACATAATATCATTGGAAATGATTTGTATCATTATGGGGAAGAAGCATTTATTATTTTCTTTGCAAATCAGAAGTGACTTACGGTTTATCAGTAATACGAGAAATTGGGTGTAACGTTAATATATGGACTCAATGGCCATCATAATGTTCAAAATTAATAATACAGTAAAATTCGCATCATCAGGTAAGAATATTCATATTAGCCTGATGCAAACCATCAGTCACTAAATAGGCTCACACAAACTCAATCATGCTTTAATCTTATTGCGGGTCCCACAAGTAGTGCCAAAGACTGGCCAAAGATTCATAAAGGAGAGACTCCAAAATCTCATTCCGGCAATCACCAACATTTTTCTGAAGATTCAAATGCTGTCCTGTCACCATGTATCAAAACGGTCTTATTTTGGGCGATATCATTAGCAGGAGCGCCCTCCCAAATGCGGAGATTGCTCTTCCCTTTAGAAATAGCTAGGACGGTGCTTTAGAATCGTAATGGTTTATTAGGATCCCCTGATGTGGGATAGTAACGCGATCAAAAAGGGGGGAACTCCCTCCATTTTCACCCCAGCTGCACAGACAGAAATTTGCAATCGCCCCCTTCCAACTTTCAATTTGCCAATTATCGACAAAACACCCCTACATCAGTCTGGCCAGAAAAAAGAACTAATCGTGCTTTTGAAAATCCTCCTCTAGTTTTGGAATCACATCGCCAGGGCAGGCAATCACCAGCACCCCCCCCCCCCCCTAATAGCGCTCGGGGAACCCCCACAGCCCCAAATTGGCGACGCTACTTCATGTAAAAAAGATGAAATGCGATTGGTGAAATAGAGTTTGGGTGGTGGCACAAAGTGCATCCCTCGATTCTTGGCCTCTCTCTCGGTAGCTACAGCAGGCCTCCTCCTCTTCCTCCTCATCGACCCCCCGGCAGGAGCCCGTGACTCCACCCCAGCAGCCCCCCTGCAGCTCATGTGAAGAATCACCTCATTCTGAGGACGCCTCTCTGCAACCACCATTCCATACCTCACTGCCTTGGCCCTCGGGGGAGGCCACTCGTGCCTTTGCAACCAGGCCTACTTGTCATTTCACACTCCTAATGCAGCTAGCGCCCCCTAGTCAAGCAGCCATCTTCGAGAGGTGGGAACAGCAGTGGGAGTCCTACGCACACGTACTGTATATGGACATGACAGATGGGATGGACTGGGAGAGTCACAGGCCACAAAAGAGACGAGGCCGCGTTTAGTGTGTGCTGCATCAGTGAGAACTGGATCCCGCGACATATTCATTCTTGAAAAGGCTAGCAGAGGGAGTACACACAAATACGTGGATTTCAAGGAGTTGAGTCGTGAGATGACAGTCAAAAAGCAGGTTTCAGTGTAAAATATTTTCAAACTCGAATTAATGCGGTAATTTTTTTCCCTAGAGCATGGCTATATAGTAACTAAATATTATTCTTCATTTAACGGCTCAACAGTGGGATGCTGCCAAGATAATTACTCCTATATAGTTTGCACACACTCATTCCCTAGGGTTAGGTTTGGATAGCAGGTTACTCCTTGTGTCTACAACTCATTCCACGTTGCATAGTGGGGGGTAAGGGCGGAGATGGAGAGGGGAAAGGTCGTCTAGGGAACTCTTCTCTAACTAAAATAACAACTGCCTCTTCATCGTTGTAAATATGCAAGCTTGATCGACAGCTTTGTAGGAAGAAGAGTTTGACATGCTTCTGGATTATTAAAACATATCACGTCCCTCTGGGAGGCGTGGAAAATGAAGTAAAACTTGACCAGATATTCCAAAGTCGTAAAACTTTGGAAAACACCCTCTAAAAGGACACAAAGAATAAAAATGTACGTAGGCCCTACTAAGATTTTCATTTTTAAAATCTGGTAATCGATGGTCTAACGCCTCCGGCGGGCGTGCTTGTTTTGCACGTATTAAATAATAAACATTTATGTTGCAAAATCAGGATTGTGGGGAGGAAATGAGCAGTGCAGCAAGTTTTCAAGTAAACTATCGCAGCTCCATAGCAGGCATGAACATCGACTCTCTGAACACCACATTGTTGGGGGGAAGCCTGATGACCTCCTTAATTAGCTGGTGAGTCAGTGAAGGACTAACCTTCTGCTGGCAATATACTGTACAACAAGAGCAATAATTCCGCAAACATGTTTACTCCTCACTGTAGTGCAATAATTATAAGCCCCTCTCATGTCATGCTAAGAAAACTTCGTTACTACAAGCTGTTCAATTGGTCGCTAACTCTCCTCGAACTGCGTGCAACAGTGAGACAAAAAGACTACGGAACAGTGAGAAGCGTTTAGTAAACAGCACCCCACTGCAACTCGGTTTTTTCATATATAGGTTTCCCTGTCAGATCTCCGTGACTTCATAGAGCGGCATATCAGTAGTTAGGTGGGTTGCCGCTTCGCTTTAGTTTCTACTCTTGGCCCGTTCCTTCAGTTACTTCATCCAACGAGGAGGGGGGGGGGGAGTGGCGCTGTGGTAACGTACG
This sequence comes from Catajapyx aquilonaris, assembly GCA_000934665.2. NCBI lineage: Eukaryota > Metazoa > Arthropoda > Diplura > Dicellurata > Japygidae > Catajapyx > Catajapyx aquilonaris. The sequence goes on from KZ539045.1 coordinate 30,446, forward strand.
CGCCCACGGATGTAAAGGTTCAGGCTTCGATACCAAGCCCGGGCATCCCCCTTTCATCTCGTGCAGCGTTGGGTCGTCGCTGGCTTCGTCTCGGGTGGGACTCCTGAGACTAACCACCCGGGGGAGTTCACAAAATGTACCACGTTATAGATATTGCATTGCACATTGCACATCCCCTCCCACTCATCCCCCCTTCGCTCGCGGTACCCGGGCGTTACAGAAAAGGACCAACCTGTACTAGCTTGTACATTTCTAAAGCAAATCAAGGTACCGTGCCAGATGCCCATCAATGGGAGGTGCATTAACCCTATTATTATTATTATTATTATTATTATTATTATTATTATTATTATTATTATTATTATTATTATTATTATTATTATTATTATTATTATTTCTTCATCCAAAAATCGGCAAACAGCGAATCTGGGGGTGGAACACAGCGAACCAAGACTCCCAAACCGCCAATTCAAATCTTTCAGGCATGGTCCGTATGTTCCTTTGAACTGGGGCCTGTTCGCATCCACGTTCTCATGATCCGTTCTAATAATAGTACTTATTGTTAGTGGATCAGCAGCCTGGTGGGACTCTAAAGATCCACGCGATAAGAGGGGAAGTTGCCAGACCTGTGTATATATACACACACTCCTCGATCGTGGTATACAGTATGATAAAATTTGCTGGTAGGCCTACGTACTCTTTGTGAAGAGCTTCGGCATTTTAGTACGCTAATACTACCTATACATATCCGAAAACATACTTTTTGTGCATCCTTGCTTGGAGGGAAGAATGAGTATAATCGACAACTATGAATAATTTAAAAAACAGGGGAAGGAGTGGGGGAAAGGCAAGGGGAAAGGGGAGAGGGAGTGAAAGCTTGACAGTCACTAGGGTAACAGGACGTATTACAGTACAAATACGTGCAGCTTCCTATGCTCGCCATTCCCATAACGAGATTTTAACCTTCACTTGTGACTTGTTTCAAAATAATGGCCACCAGAAGCCGTTAAAAAACGCCTCGGGGGGAAAAGCAACGTCAAGTGCGAGTTTCTTAATAACAAGGGCGCATGAAGCGTTTTCTAACTTGATAATTACATATTCTGTAGCTATCCATCCAAGGGAAACGTCTGCTCCCAAGATTACACGGCGCAAGCAGCCTAAATAATGCATAAAATTGCTTGCTCAAAATTAGGCTACACTCAATTTTTCATGCAGCTTCAAGGTTGTCTCTTAGAGTGTTGGTACATTTCATTCTAAAACTTCTTGTCACGATCGTGCAGCCTGAAGACCTGTCAACACGTGGTATTTGCATACATTTCCTTTTCCCGCTTAACCAAACTGTAAGGCGAACTGGACAAACTTCTCTCCCTGATATCTTCACTTAACACCTGATTTTTTTTTGTACACTGAGTTCATGGATAAAACACTGTAAAAGTGTTTTTTTACATCTTGAAGCTACAAGCTGCGTATTAATTGAACAAGTCATTACGCTGTGCAAATGCGCCGTACTTGGGGATGAAAATGCGGAAATAAATTTCTAAAGCTCAAGATTAGGCCTAGTCTTATCTCAGCGGAATACAAAATAGGTTTTGCATACGTTTAAATACACCATTACCTACTTCCAAGCACCGGCACAGGTAATATTTTCAGGTTGGCGGAGATCAAGCTAATCAAGGATGAAGTGGCCCTTGTTAATTGCACTGCATATCGAATGCAAATTCCTATTATCGAGAAGTCGTTACCAAGTTTAGGTGGAACTAACTTACTACATAAGTTTCCTGCTTAGAAAAAAGTTCGTGACGGTTCTTTCGATTATCTGGCCCTGCTCCCTGTTTATCGGTTTCGCCAATCATCGACCCATAGCTTCTTCTGCGAATACTTAACAATCTTCCGCCTACAATAAAAGCTGCTACGCAGTAAAAAAAAAGGTCACGCAGAATAAAATTATTGTTCCATGATAGCCATTAAGCTGTTATTACGTGACTGTTTTATGTATGCTACTAAATGTTAATCGTATCAACTCATGTAGTACATCACCTGATGATCACTAATTTGAAAATGGGGATATAGAAATCGCTTTTTAACAGGTGGAAACATTAGCACTATTCTAATATGTGTATTATAATTTTATCTGGCCTCTACTACTTCATGACAACCAATAATATATCACAATTCAGTCTTCATCGACATACTTGTCACATAGAGTTCTACTCTCTGTCCTTTCAGGGCACATAATTTTTCCAACTCTTTCCTCACTGCCTGCTAAAGCTCGTTGACTCACAACTTATGAGTCACCGTGTAATCTCAGCTCTCTTTACAGGTTTCCCCAACTGAGATCTTCCCCTAAAAAAGTTGAGAATTTGTAAACCCTCCACTACTCCAACGGAATTGAACAACCCCCCCCCCCCCCCCCATCCCTCCT
>KZ539046.1:0-21794 GCA_000934665.2 Catajapyx aquilonaris
CCATCTAGCTATATCAGTGAAATCTGCGCATGGCGGAAATGCACGGGATGATAACATTATCCGTAATGAGCAAGTTTCCGCTATATTCTACGCGGAAATCGTGTACTTTCCATACGCCCGTTACCAGAAAAATTCCGCAATAGGCAAGGTTCCGTTATGTTCAGGGTCCGTTATGGACAGGATTCACTTTAGATAAATATGTAGTGAAACCTGTCCATAACGTAGCCTACCCTGAGTGTTACACAAACTTGTCCATTATTGCGGAATTTTTCCGGGAACGGGCGTATGCATAGGACATAAATACCGTGTCGAATATAGCGGAAACGGCTGATATACCGTACTAGTCCTTATATTATATATTTATATCCGACATCGTTAAATGGTTCGCGCGCGATCCGCAAAAACAGCACCACTTTTTTTTCTCCCCCCACTCTCTACCACCTCTGCCCACAATGCTTTGCGGCGTTGCAGCGTTCCCTTCCAATCTTACCCGTTTGGTGCTGATGACTAGGAAAATCGTAATTTTCAACGGAAACTTGTCAATTACGATTTTTAGGGCGCCGTGCTATTCTGCTATACACAGGTTTCACTGTATCCAAAAGCGAAAGTTTGTATGCATGTATGTTTGATTGTACATGGCAGTGGGTTACCATAGCTACGAGGGTTGCTGGGTAACCCTCGTTTTAAAAATAGGGATTCATAAAAATTCAGTTCGACAAAACGCACAAAATCCGGACACAGACAGTAGCCTAGATTACCGGTACTTGACGTGCAGGTCCACATGTGGTGGATTTGCCGAGTGTCCCTCATAGGGGACACCCGATTTCAACGCCACCCTCAGACAAGGAAAGTAAAAAATATGCCTATATTTCCACACCGACATCATCATTCATAAGTTTTCTAAGTATTACAAACAAAAAATGACTCACAATGCTAATCAACATTCGAGAATTAATTACTAATCGTCTTCGGAACGTGGAGGTGCAGCCATTATTTCATGCGTTAAAATTCAAACTCCTGTATCCTAAAAAATCTGCTGCAATATTGAGCAGGTTTGACCTTGCATCGTTAGCTGGGACTCCTGAAGCCCCCGTGACTACTGCCAGCTCTTTAGCAGCAGAAGAACCTGCGCAAAAAATTAAAATGTAACAACTGTGCAGGTGTCCCCTATAGGGCACACTCGGCATATCTGGGTTAAGGCCAAATCATTTCTGGAGGCCCCATTTCAATATTGACTTATAATTTCCAAATGGCAATAATAATAATAAGCCAATTTGGGGGCCCTCTTTGGGTTGGGGACTCGGGGTCCTATAATAATTAAATACCGGCTTAGTCAAATTTTTCCCAATAGAAATTCGCCAATTTGGGGGGCCCTGTTTCAGTCGGGGGTCTGGGCCCTGTCCATATGCAAGGATTCGATCAGACTTGCCCATACACTCACTAATAATTCTCTCACCCTGAAAATGCAACCACTCAAGATCTGGGAAAAAGGAAAAGGGCTTGCCTACGTACAGTGCAGTTCTGTATAAAAGGGAACCTTGCCGAAATTTTGAAGCCCTTAAAATGAGCCCTTGGCGAATATTGTGTTTGGTTAGTGAAAGTGGTCAAAACCCAAGGAACATAATAATTATGTACATCAAAAGACAGAGGAAGACGAGGAGAATGCAACAATAGAATTAGCTTTACTCGAATATGTAACCAGAAAACATTTTGAGGACTTTGGTTCTTTGACAGCCACAATGTTTAAGACAAAATTCAGACAGAATGACATGTCATTATGAGTTACCAGCGACCTAAGGAACATGCAAATGGCGATGAATTTCCAAGAACAAAAATGTTTATTTTTGTTACATAGTGTAATTATTATAAATGCTTCCTTTTCGGCATTAAAAACCCTAATTAATTAAGATACTATGTGTGCAAGAAGAGCCATGACATTGCAATAGTAGGGGCTAGGTTCCCCAACACCCTATTTGTGTGCATTTATAGCCCTTTTCCTCCTTGCTATATCTCGACTGGTTGCATTTTCTGGGTGTGCGTATTGTTCTGTGCTTGCTGAGCAAGTGAAATCGGTACCTACTGGTGCATCTCATTGACTGCTTTGTACATTTTTGGAGCTAGGGCTTGTAACCTCTTTACTCCACTTTACACTGAGCAATGAAAACTGCGAATGGCAGGGAATTTATTGATGATGTGTGCCTATACGAATTTATTTTTCCCTTACTGTAGACCAAAATATATTGCAAACATCGCTAATGTGATATACTGCATTTGTAAACTCTGCAAGCTTTTTTAGAAAATTCAAGCAGAATTAATTTCCAATTATAACATAGGGCCTACTTCATTATATGCCTTAGACGGCTAACTTGCCAACCAGTCCCAACCATGTAATCATAACAACATGTGCGTTTGTGACTTCAATGCCAAAGGTCCATAGTAATTATTATTGTTTTGGTTACGTGTTTTTTATGTCGTTATAAGAAGGGGCCTCTAACATGACTCCTGCCCCGGGCCTCAGGCAAGCTCTGCATGGCCCTGATCTCATACCCATTTTTTGGATGTCACATTCTCATGTTATATGCATTTTTGTATGTTACAATAATATGATATTGTAGCATACAAAAATGCGTATGACATATTGTGGCATACAAAAATGCGCATGACATGAAAATGTGACATTTGCGGTACACCCTGTATCGCGGGTGCTTGGAGATGTCATTCTCCCACCATGAAAACATGATGCATACTCTGGAGTAAATCCATCGGTTTTACAGCCTTTCCCCCTGTTGGGTTGGTATGTTGTACCTAACCAAGCTTTGAACCGCTCCGAACCCCTCTCCTGAACCGGGTTCAACCCCGGAGCCCTTCGCTCCGAACCCGCTCCGACCTTCGCTCCACTCTTCCCCTGAACCGGCTTGAACCCGAACCCCGTTCCGACGCTAGCTCCGAACCCTACTCTACTGCTCCGGAGCGGGTTCGCTGTAATCGGGTTCACGGAGCAAGGGTTCGGTTTGGTTCACAACCCTGCTCATAGATCGAAAATGGCTGGCCGCAGCAGAAAATGGCCCATACCAGTGAAATTGTAGGCATGTGATACACATACTGTGCAAGTTTCATGCAAATCTGACAGAGCCCACTTCATGCGCCCCCCCCTTTCCCCCCNCCCCCCCGTTAGTAAGGTGACCATATTTTGAAAGCCAGAAAACAGGACATCCCCATCCCGCACCCTCCCTTCACCAAAAGCAAGTTATACTGTCTTGGGTTTATCACTTTATGACTTTATGTTCATAGACATAGTTTATCTTCATGAATTATGTGACATATTAATGTATTTTGTTCATTTTCCATATGGCACTATTCTATAAAGTAAATTAATAAAATAAAGGAGTGCAACAGGATTGGAAAGTAAAGGAGCTCGCATGTTGCATCACGCATGTCGATTGTGTTCCTCTTTTGCTTTTGGAATACACTATACAGTGACACATTCTATCGCTTGAACCTCCAAGTATGGGAAAAACAGGACTGTCAGGACATCTAACCTCCAAAAGTGGGACATTTGAGCGTCCCCAGACAAACTATGGGGACAGCAGGACAGGGGCCTAAAAAACAGGACATCTGGTCACATTAACTTAAGACACTGACCCACCTGGTCTAGCCCTGTCTTTCTAGGTCTACCCTTACCGGGAGCATTTATAGTAATGATCAGATGACAATGTATACCTACCATATTAATTCCACACGCTTAGCATGTGTTTAGCAATGACATTGGACCATATGAAATGTGTCCGTTTTGAACAATAATGCAAATTTTTTTAGCATTTTTATTTTACAATCTAGATTATACCCGATGCCACCAAAATGTTCCTCATCTCACGACAGTTCATTTGATATCATTTATATGAACACTTAACTAATTTGTGATGCTTGTGATACGTTCTTGACCGAAATTTAGTTCGCATTACAAGTTGGGTGCAATACTGCCCTAACCCTTTTTTTCACACATGGCCACCTTATTTTGTTCATTCTTAGAGCGGGTGGTGCATCATAATCATCATAATAGCACATAAATATCCCTTATTAGTGCCTTGTATATTGGGGGAGATATGAAAATTGTCCTGTGGAAAAGGTGATTTATGGGTCATCTCAAACTTTCAACTTCAGTTTTCTCAAAATCAGGTTTGGGAGGGTTAGGGCAGTATTGCACCGACCCCTTCAATTATTATTAATAAATAATTATTGATATTAGTAATAATTTTTTTCTCCTCTCAGGCCATCACCGGCATGGTCCTAAATCTTGGCCTGAGCCAGGCAGCCACCACTATAGCACCAGTGAAGATGGTGATATATGGTACTGGCACTCCTCCCATAAACTGCCATCCCACAGGCTTTCCAAGCAATCAAAGATTATGCCGACAGTGAGGGAGTGTGGGCTGTCTGCGCCGGGATCCTTGCCTACATGGCCAACTTTTGGCTGGGTCCTCGTGTGGGACCTCATGCCTCTTCAGTGTTTGGGCTGGAAAGGAGGACAAACAATGCCCTTGAGTCGTTCCACTCAACCCTTAAGAGGAACGTGATCAGTAGTCACCCAAACCTGTCGGCTTTCCTGGGTGAGTTGAGTACAGTTTAAATACTGTGTGTGTGTGTGTGTATTATATATACAGGGTGTAAATGAATTCAATCGACAAACTTGTAGGGGTAATAGAGGGGACCAAGACAAGTATTTTTGACATAGGAACCCGTGTCCGGAAACGCCATCTAGAGGGGGTTTATAGACAAGGAATGGGTGTGCTCAGACGCGTCAGGAGGGAGGCGCTAGGCGAGCGGACTGTTTTGTTGATAGATGGCGAGCAGTTGTTGCCAGGTTATGGCGTATCGCGTCGTTGTAAGCAAACAGCAACGCGATACGCCATAACCTGGCAACAACAGAACCGCTGTTTACTATCCGCGCGTCTCCTAGGAGGCGGACTTTAGTTGCTAGATGACTCTGTTGTTGCCACGTTATGGCACATCGCATCGTTGGTTACTATCCGAGCGCCATCTATCAACATATCAGTCCGCTTGCCTAGCACCTCCTGCGTGGAGCGTCTGAGCGCACCCGTTCCTCGTCTATGAACCCCCTCTAGATGGCGTTTCCGGACACGGGTTCCTATGTCAAAAATACTTGTCTTGGTCCCCTCTATTACCCCTACAAGTTTGTCGATTGAATTCATTTACACCCTGTATATATATATATATATGGAGGAGAGACTTGTGGCTACTGTGTGGGTCCACGAGATGCCTCATACGGGAAAGAACCTAACATGCAGGATATCAGGGCTCGTTTTGGTAAGGCGCCACCGAGAAGAAGTAACTTGTTCAAGTGGGAGAAAAAAGCATTCAGCAAGGGAAGTGTCACATTTCCCTTGCTGAATGCATTTTTCTCCCACTTGAACAAGTTACTTCTTCTTGGTGGCGCCTTACCAAAACGAGCCCTGATATCCTGCATGATGTGCGTTAGGTTCTTTCCCATATGAGGCATCTCGTGGACCCACACAGTAGCCACAAGTCTCTCCTCCACAGTGAACCCGCTCGTATCCGCCATCTTGCACTGTTAACATTGTTAATTTATTGTGGGTGTTGCTGGGGGTCCCCAGATGTCTCCCCTCATCAAACAGTTCCGTCAGTGTCCAGATGATGTCACACCAGCATCCTCAACACATTTTTCATGCACAGATTTGTTTTGCAGGCAAAAAAAGCCAGGTGTCCTGGGACTTTTCGCCCACCCTGTATATATATATATATATATTGTAGTGGTCCCATGATACCACGTCAGGAACACCACCATGAATGATAGGCACCGGACAGCTTTAAGATGTATATTCTCCACACATGTACAGATAAACGTCTGATCTCTAGAACAGTCACTCAACGACTCTCGTTCCAAACACTCTCAAACCCCACAATACCTTGGCTACATAGCAACCGTGACCATTGACCACAAGCATTCTCCTGAAAACAGTAAACAGTCTTGTTGCCAGGACTCGATCACTACAATATATATGGTTAAACATGGCCCCTCCCTTGCACATCACTGAGATGCACAAGTCCTCAGTCTCTTCATGTTTCTCTTGGGCCTCAACAGGTACCCCTATCACATGCACTGAAGGTGCACTCACCACAAGCCTGTGTATATGCACCATAGGTGCATTAACAGGCTTGTTACTAATATATCATTAATGGACAAGAATAATAAATAATTTTTCTGGATGCATGGATGCTTAGAGAGTTTGGGAGAAGGAATCTGCACGTCATACATCACGTTAATTTTTTCACAAGTATGGAGAATAGTGCCTCGAAATAAAGTGCCAATATGACATTCTAATTATGTTATTTTCAGGGCGACTTCAGACCACCGAGGAGTCACAGTCCTTGGACTACCAATGTGCCAGAGGCGGTATTCGGCTGTGGAGGCCCAGGATTCACACCTGGAATCGGCAGGACTTACAAATCCGTCATCTACAGGAGAGGTTTAGTAATGGTCAGGTGGCAAGCCACATTGATTTCCTCAGGGAAGACAGTTACTATGCGTCATCTTATCTAGAGACCCAGATGAATGCTGCTACTGTCGTTGCCCCTGCTGCTGTTCTTGCCCCTGCAGGTGCCACCGCCGCTGCTGCTGACGAGGACACTTCGAGCTGACAGAGGATGTGTGCCGTGTGTGCCTAGTCCAGTATTGGACCCACACGTCACAGTGTGGGCATGTGTATTGCGCTGTATGCATAGATGTGCTGGGAACTTTTGTGCCTTGCCCTGTGTGCCGCCGCACTATCACACAGTACATTAGGGTGTTTCCCCAATAGTCAGAGCTAGTACTGGGCAGTGCACAGCATGAAGAAACAAAAGATCCTGCCAATTTGAGATACTGTTGTGTTGAAGATAAGTACAGTATTACTTTTTTCATTTATATGTTAGTGTTTCTCTGTATTCTGGGAAATCTATTTTTGATGATGTAAGGCAGAGTAACAACATTTTTCTTTGTGCCATTCTGGGTAGGATTTGCATATTCAACCCACCCAGATGGTGCCAACAACAGATGGTGCACAGTGCACACTGCACACTTGTCACAGGCAGCAAGGGCCAGTGCGGTGTTAGTGAAACAATATTGGCCTTCTAATGAAGATGAGTAGCTTTTATTATTCACCTAATAATAATTGTAGGAGTAAGATATTGCAACATTGTAGATGATAAGTGCCAGAATATAACAACTATATGTGTATTTTCATTGCGCCATCCTGGCTGGGGTTATCATTTCCCACCTAGGATGGTGCCAACGCATTTAGAAATGGACATCACCGAGACATCATCACCACCACTCCTATACTAGCTGATTGAAGGCCATTGTCATTGGCAGAGGCAGACTGAACCAAGACAGCAGCACTAGGAGAGCAGAAGAGGATTGTAGACATGGTCAAAGCATATAGGACTGATGCCTGGTTGCACCAACAAAATTAGCAGTCCGATAGCTCCTAACGGACAGATAGGTGGACCTTTTAACATGTGCTATGGGTCCGTTAGGAGCTATCGGACAGTAATTTTGTTGGTGCAACCAGGCATCAGTGTGGTAGCCAATGCATTGCATGCATGCAAACTGGACCCAATAACTTTTTCAGTGTCTCTTAGCTGTTAAGGTTTTGCAGCTCAAGATGAACCAACCCAAGTGCCAAGACATAGTGTTTCAGTTTATCCATGTGTCTGCATACTACTGGAGCCGTATACTCATCCAGGTCACTCGCAATCGACACGGCGAAATGACGTGGGTCGATCGAGTGGGAGGTGCCGGGACCTCGATGGTGTCGGCTGTATCGTGTCGTGATGTCGGTAGCTGCGGGTAGTAGCGATCGTGATTTCGGTAGCTGCCGGAAGGCCAATCACACACACGAAACTTTCCCGCCGGCTGCATTCACCACCTACAAGTCGCACTCAACACCAAAAAACTTGCCGGCTAGAATTGTCGAGTGCTGGCCGGGTGGATGATATAGTCACCCGAAAACAACAAACGATCGCCCGATCGGCAGTAACCAAGTTCGAAAGGCGGAGTCAACCGCATTCGAGTCATCCCCCTGGCCTCACCCGCCAACCAATCCAGGGCAGGGGGAGGAGAATTGGCGACGTCATTTTGACGTCAATCGACTTTGTCGATTGCGAGTGACCTTGATGAGTATACGGCTCCTGCTACTTACCCCTTTTGTTAGTTTGGGACATGGCAGACTGGAGTGTATAATATGTGTATATTGAGTGAACAGCTTTTCCTTGCAGCTGATGGAGCCCACCAGATGCATATTATTTTTTTATTCCCTTGGTATGCTTTTAGCAAATGGCTTCTCTACAACCTCAGGTTTTAAAATTATGACATGTGAGGCACATGAAAAGTAACAATTCACAATGACCATCTTGTGATTATGTAGTATCTCACATGGCGTAATTTTATCAGACCTGCCTGAGTTTGTTTTTCTTTGCCTGTAAAAAAAGATACCCCTGTCAAGGCGTCTTCCTTGCCGTGGTGGCAGGGCTTAAGGGCATTTGCATCTGGAACATCTAAATGTAAATGCTCAACTAATGACGCTACAGGTCTGATTTTAATAAAGAAAATTTAAAACATGCAAAATGTTATTCCTGTTACTTGCACCCTGGCATATATGCATGCTTCTCTATCAACCAAAGTTATAGCCCCATTGTACTGTAAGTATGTGCCCAGAACTTTTCATGCAGCCTGTACCTGATCCATTGCAACCTGATTCACACTCTTGCTGTTGGTCCAAGTGGGAGTCTGCTGCATCCATAGCTCATCCTGCCTTGCCAGTGCCAGAAGTCTGTACACCAACAATGATTTAAAGTTTAAAGTTTCTAAACTTCCAGCTGAAGTTGTTCTTCCCAACCATTCTTGTTTTCAGAAACAAATCAGGTACTTTATAATTGATATTAAGGAGGTTGACCCAGCATTGCCTTTCAACCTCCAAGGATAGGAAAGGAAGGAAGCGGCTGTGGCCTATAATACGGAAGCGACCCCGGAATTATCCTAGAAAGACCGTGGAAAACCACAGAAAACCTCGGTCAGGGTTGCCGGCCCTGGGATTCGAACCCAGGACCTCCCGATTAGCAGTCGGACACCCTATCCACTATGCCAACCTGCTTCGGTAAATCAGGTACTGTAACACTTCTGCTAACACTTTCTACCCTCTTTCTTGTCTTTTTTTTCAGTGTGTCGTGCATCACCCTTGACTATGGCATGACACACACATGACTTAGTATCAGGAGAGACTTGAGAGGACGGAAGTCACACACGAGTAAAAAAAGACTGAGGGCAGATTTGCAAGTCTCTCTGGGCTTGACGAACAAGGAGCACGAGACCAGACAGCTGCCGGCTTGGTCAGGAGCTGGAGCTGAGGGTCCAGGAGAATACTACAGAAGATGGACTGGTGGTTAGGCCGTAGGTTCAGATCAAGACACCAATCGAGAATGCATTATACATTCAGTGTATTTATGCTAATTGTACGTAAGTGTAAATAAAATAGAGGAAGAGAATACCAGTGTGATCAGTTAGTGAGTTCAGTGAGTTAGGGAAAAGCCATCAGGGAACCTGAGGTGTACCTTTTAAGCCCCAAAGTAATGTTGGATAGGTGGAACAGGTGAGTTTAGGGCATGTCAGAGTAGCCTACCCACAGAGTGGGGATGTGACAATACAGGGTGTTTCAGAGTCACGGGTCAAGCACGCGCAAGGGGGTGGGGAAAAATCGTAATGGCGACAACCCCGGTCAGTTTTATAAAACAATTAGTAATACGGCAGTAATCAATTTATTTATTACGGCCGTACGGCGTGATGTGACGTCCTACTTTCTGTTCGAATTGACTGGCGCGGACTGGCAAATGCAAGGCAAATGCATTGGGTTGAGCCTGGTTGACGGGTTTTTAGCCTTGCGGGTTGCACTGAAAAAGGCGCTCTCATGCTATACCGGTAGGGTACTGTACAACGTAGTGTACTAGTGTAGCCTACAGTGGTGTGTTCAGTACCCTGCCGGCGTAGCATGAGAGTGCCTTTTTCAGTGCAACCCGCAAGGCTAAAAACCCGTTCAACAAGGTTCAAACCACTGAATCTGCCAGTCCGCGCTGGTCAATTCGAATACAGAAAAAATGTGACGTCACGCCGTTCGGCCGTAATAAATAAATTGATTAGGCCTACTGCCGTATTTCTAATTGTTTTATAAAACCGACATGGGTTGTCGCCACCTACGATTTTTCCCCACCCCCTTGCGCGCGCTGGACCCGTGACTCTGAAACACCCTGTATTACAATGTCGTTTATACTTTCGCTTAGCACAAGCAATTTTATACAGACATGAGTTCTATTTCTGAATTCAACCACAGAAGCATTTAAAGGCGTCGTCATTGCTGTTTTCTCAGCAGGCTCTGCAGGCCATTACAATGCCCAGCTATTAATAAAGTTTTCAAAAAAATCTTATAGTTGCTCCAAAACACAATGTAACAATAATCAATTTCCTTATAACCATGCTGGTTGAACAAAAGAGCGTACACATTCTGGGATGTTCAAGAGTGAGAGTGAAGAGCTTCACAGTCATGGTAAGCATTCATTCTTACCATACGTATGTGACTAAGGGACACAAAATTAATATTGACAAATTCAAAACGTGCTTCCTGTGCCTTGGATGCTTATTGACTCCCAGATGCATGGTGTGAAAGTGCCATAGCGTAGCACAGATTCTAAAACTGACCAATGTTTATTTATACATTTCCACAAGATGTGTGATGTACAAGTACAACATACTTCAGAAGAAAATAATGCAGTTATGGCATGTGAAAGACTGCTGATGGTCAAGCTGCCAGGTATAGTCACGAATGGTTATCATCTTCTAGATTAAATACAGTGCTTACTGAAAAGGTAATGAGCATATATGCATATTCCACGAGACAGATTCCAAAAGATTTTTTTTCCAGGGCATATTTTTACTGCTCCAAGAGTACATATAAAATATTGGGCTTCTTTCTTCCAAACAGCCACAAAAAATTGTCATGGTACAGTATATGGTGAATTCCTTGGGCATGTTTTGTTTAAACATGTCACATACTGCTTGTTCCAAAATTTAGCTCACAAATCCGTGGAAATGATAACAAAATAAAATTGGACCTACCAGAAAGAATAGTAATATTATGGACTGAGAAGCACCTTCGCCTGGGAGTAGAGCAGTGTTGCAACTGGGGAAGAGTAAGATAGTATTGGGAGGATTTTTGAGTTGAAGAGTTTCAAAGCAATATTTTAATATCTGGAATTTTTATTTTCAGCAGTGCTCCATAGCTATAGTGTACGTAAGTACCGTGCGAGTGTACAGCAGCCTATATGCTTTTATACAGTATAGTGAAGTTCTCATTCACACAGGCCACAGCAGTTGGCCTGAGCGGTTGGCTTGTTTGAAGCTCCTGCAACAGAGTGATATTGTGCAAACACCCCCATTTTTTTCCCTGGTTTCTATGTCGTGACAAGAGACTAGTCTGAGGAAGTCATGGCTCCGTTGACCCCGGCTGACCTGGGGAGCGCATTGGAGACCTTAAAAAGGACCTAAGGGCGGAGATCGGACAGGACATAGTGAAATGTACTTCCACCTCACAGCAAAATGGGAGGCAAGTTTCTCAACGCTCAAGGACGAATTTTTTGTGGAGCGAACGGTGATCAACGAGCTGAAGGTAGAATACGTATCTCCAGACGGAGGTTGAGTACCTCCAACACCGCATGGTTTAGTTAGAGAACCAATCACGCAGATGTAACCTTGTCTTCTGTGGCCTAAAAGATGTGCAGGGAGAGTCATGGGAGGACACTGAGAACAAAGTCCGATCGATGATTGGTGACTACAAGCTTCACCCTAATCCAGGAAGTATCGAGTTTCAACGGAAATAGGGCGATCAAGCCGATCATAGCTTTATTCCTGAGATTCAATGATAAGGGGGAAATACTGTACAACGCTCGGAAACTATATACGTGGGTCAGGCCCATGGTCATAGAACACTAAGGCCTGGACACTCCCACCCACCCCCTGCCGGGGCGTTTTGCAAGAGGCGCTCTCAGGTGAGCACCTCCTGCAAAACGCCCCGGCAGGTGATAAGATCAGAAGGTAGAGGTAGTGTCCGGGGGCTGGTCAGGCCTAAGCGTCAGTGAAGATTTCGCCCAGGAAACGAGGGAAGAAAGGCGCATTTGATGGAAGCAAAAAATAATAGACTATATTTTATTTTTTATCCTACATCTAATTCCTCTAAAATCTAAATAAATAGGAAATAATAAAAAGGGACTTCTGTTACTGCAACCTGCGACTGACATGATGTTGTGAATCACAGCTTCCATTGCAAATGACGCTTTCCACATTTCCAGCATTTATGTACAAAGGATGACACTATTCAACAACATTTTTACATCAGGGTCATGCCCATCAGAATCTACGCCTGGCATGGCATTTAAACTATGGGTTAGAAGTAAGTTCACTACCCTTCAAATAGATTTCCCCTGATGCAGCAGGATCTCAGGCATCTCACAGGTGGCTGTCATGTTGGCAGCATGCACAATAGTGACTTGTTTCGCGAGGTGCCATATGAAGATGTTAATCCGGTTTCTTATATTAATAAATAGAAAGCACCACTGTGCCCCGCTCTCCCTTACTTCTCGCGAAGTGTCAAAAAGCCGCATTAACTTATTTCTCGCAAAGTCCGACGATTTCAGCAAATTCATCTGGCATTATGGTTCTCAAGGTGGTTGTTCCGTATATTTTAGCGTACTTCATAATGATATGAGCCTAACAGTTGGCCGGTAGTACTCGAATTTCCAGTTTTTAAGGCGGTCGTTTTGGAAATTAATTTAGGGACTTCTAGAGGAGTAAAATTGTTCGCAACCCATTAATAGTGTTTGCCATGAATGGGTAAATATAGCTGTTATTATTTGTAAAATATCTTGTCATTATCTTCATAGTAGGTGCAAGCTAAAATCTAGGTATTTTCGTCCTGGCTGGTAGCGAAGGGGTTAATAATAATAATAATAATAATAATAATAATAATAATAATAACAACAACAACAACAACAACAGCAACAGCAACAACAACAACAACAAGAATGAGGCTGTGATCGAATATTCCATGATGGCCCATAACCAACCTCTCACGGCGCGCTTGTTATGGATGTCTTCATAACCTAGTCACCAGTGTGCTAATTCATCCCTCAAAAGAACTGCATGTACCCAGTCGTTTTTGTCTTAACTCCAGAAAGTTGGAGAGGAGATAATTGAGTATAAATCGGGATAAATTGGGCAGTACAACTCGATAGAAACTTATTGTTGTGGATTATTTTTCACCCTGTACTTACAATTAGTTCTCGCACATTTGGATCTTGTATTTATTTTTCTCCCGTTCTGTATGAAATGTATGAAGCAAATGTTTCAGTTGTTATCCAGCTTTCTGGAGCATGATCCAGCTTGTGGTTCCAAGTAGCGGACCCCGTTCGTAACCAAGTTATGCATTTGGGAAGGGCCATTCAATCTGGCACGCCGGTGTCAAGCTCTGCACCCCGGGGCCTGGCCAATCTCGATCCCAGCGGGGGGACGGGGAAACAGGGCAAGCAGGGGGTCACACGCCAAAAACATGGAGGGGGGCAGAGAGGGAAGGGGTGCCAGGGAGGGAAAATCAGCCGCTTCTCAGCCTGCCTAATCAGCCAGCTTCCTCCTTCATTTGCCTTTTCTTCGCCGAGGAACTGCGATGCTGGACTACGCTTACTGTATATGTTTGCATCGAAACCAAGTTATATATACAGTAAATTTTGCACTCACATCATGTACACCGATTCCGATTTTTGTGGTTATTGTTAAAGGAGGATTAAATCAATATTCCTCTGGCTTATAGCAAATCGGTTGAGAAAGAATTAATTGTTTGCCCAAGATTTATAATTTTGGAGGCTATCAGTAACACTGGAGAAATCATCTTTACAGCCAGCAAAGGACGGAACCGTTTGAAAACGTATATAGAGGTATAGTGAAATAGTTGTCAGAAATGCAACCTTGATGATTCTAAATACAATATATTTAAACGGATTTTCTGATATTTTTAAAAAAAAGTTAGAATATAGGCTACTCCATAGCTTTTCTGGAATCAGACTTTTAAAAGGCAAATCAGTTAACATAATAGGGACACTGGGACACTATCCTTTTAGTTCATGTACAGTGTGAAGACGTTTGGGAAATGTTAGAAAGTTTTTAGGCGATCATTTTAAGTATATAATATGCATCATGGGTCTCCGCCGCATAGTTACCGAGATAATTAGCATAAAATAAAAAGTGCATTTTAGCATCTTCTATGTCGCGGATACAAATTACGACACTGCCATCGCCTAGGCCATTCCCTGCTACACCTAAGAGGATCGTAAATTTAAATTAAATTACATGGTAACACCTTAAATTTAAATGAAAAAGGTAAGGTCGCGTGGAGGGACGCATACGTGCCAGGATATTTTATACCTTGTGTTTGAAGCACATTATCTCGATAACTATGTTGCGGACACCCATGATGCCTATACTTTAAAATATTCCAGGTGTCACAGATTTATTTACATGGCTTGGCCATGTTTCGTGGCGAGTACGTACGGTTGCGTTCATCTTCTTAAGTGTTACCGCATAATATTCTATTAAAATTCTATGTCGGGCGAAGTATATACAATATGTTACCGGTAACTCTGGCAAAAATCACAGTGTCGATATGCAAGTATTTAGAGCTTAGTTATATACCCATGTCTGGAAATGCCCCCGTACGGGGCGGGGGTACGGCCGTTTCCACCTTTGGTCTGTTACGACTGGTGGGTAGGCAACCCATCGTACTCGAAGATTGCGTTCACAGGTGTCTCGGCGTGTGCCGCAATTGTTTTCACCTTCGCCTCCTCCACATGCGACACATCTGATGAACACAAGCTTCAAGTACGATGGGTTGCCTACCCACCAGGCGCAACAGACCAAAGGTGGAAACGGCCGTACCCAGAGTTACCGGTAACACCCTGGTACTGAGCCTGCGTTTGAAACCCACCACTTCATGATTTCAGTAACGACGCTTTAGCCTCCTAAGACCTGGTGTCGACATATGTCGACATCAGCAAAAAAAAAAAAAAATTGGCGCCAACTAGTGATGCCAACAGAACTGTAATCTGTTGGTATCCCATGATTACAATCTGGCCTCAGTAGGTGTAGCCACCTAGTGTCGAATATCTGACTTTGACCGCGGAAATTAAATCACTTACGAAAATGGCGGATTCCTCTGCTGAAGCCAGGCGCTCATCTGATCAGTTTTATTTTTTTACTCATAATTAGAGTGCGATTTTCGTCAATGCAGAATGTCCTGGGATTCGCAAGGAATTCGTATGATGAGCATGATGAGCATGAACTACCTGCCGAAGTCATTCCCCGAAGATGCGATACCAATCAGTTTAGAAACCAAAACTATAGACACTTATAACATTATACAGTATGAACCTACTTCTTGCTAAACACCCTTCAATATACTTAGGATATGATGTACAATATTTGTGACTGACTAACGAGAGCCATATGTGACGACTCACAAAATACCGATCGTACATCTGCCACCATAATCTGTGCTCTCGTAACATGTCGTGAAGTACAACTGAGTATGATAAATGACTGACCGAGGTCCCTCAGAAGCAGATTATACGAGGCTCTTAAAGAGTGTGGGGTGCGAGGTCAATTATTCGTCAGCGAATCGACGAAAGAAAGGGAGGGGTGGGGGATAAAATGACAAATTCTGAATGTCCGCATGGTGGGGACTGATGGCAAAGGGAGCGAGACAAGAAGAGGGAGAAGAGACATTTTGCTATCGATCCATCCTACAATTCAGATGATCGTTCTGCTACCCCCGAAAACCGAGGAGCAACAGATTGGTTTCCTTCCGAGTAGTTCCGTAATGGTTTCTCTTCACTCTCGTTCTTTTTGGGGTATAGAAATATGTTTCACTTTGCCAAGCAGAGTAATTTTGGTTATATGAGGATGTATAGCATCCAAACGGCAACGTCCCGTGTCGTATCTCTTCGTCGTAAAAATAGCGAACCGGTTCAAAATGACACAACCGAGAATGTGACAGCATACAACCAGCTCCCCCCGTTGCCTCCCGCCTCTCCCCACCCTTTTAATAATGAAGTAAAATCACGGATCTTTGGCCCCGTCCATTGGGGGAGCCCGGAAACACAAAACATTGGCCGCTCGGATAATTTGATTAATATGGAGATTATTTATACATTCATAATTATCCCCGAGATAGCGTGGGTGCATATCCATATTAAAAGCTCCCCCTACCCCCCATTCCCCACCACCATACCCCATCCCCGGGTCCGGAGTACAACCAAAGCACTTTGACCAATTTAATTATGTAAAAGAGAAAGCTTTGGAGCCGCATCGGGGACTGGCATTTTCTAACCGGGAAAATTGCAACTCTCGCCTTTTGCAGCACTTTCAGCTCTCCCAACCCCTCTCTGCTATACCACCAGCCTTACACTACCCCGCCCACGAGCCTGCACACATACTCTACGTTAGCTCCATCCCCATAATTCATGTCTTAAGGAGGGGGTGGAAAAGAGCAGCCATTTCCAACTGGAATGTATCTCTTCCCGGTTCCTCTAATCGAGAGGAATAAATCATTTGTGCTGACATGGCCGGTCTTCTGCTAAGGTTGTGGTGGGAGTGGTAGGTGGAGGAGTGGTGGAGTGGGGCAGGCCAAATTTAAAGCCCATTCAAGAGTAGCGTCCTAATGTGGTTAAGTTGGGAAGGCCATTGTGGGTAGACCCCTCTTTTTTTTAAGAAAAAAAAAGCCATTGCTTTTAATCGGTCCGAAACGACTTCAATGAGTAATTTCCGCGACGTCAAGACGATCCGACATATTTAAGTATGAAGGGGGGGATCTTTTGTAATCAGGAGCAGCCTAGCATGCAGAGTGCTCTATTTACGGGCAAAAATGGGATCCTCATTTTAACTCGCCTTTTTTTTTCTTCTTCGTCGTCCCTTCTTCTATCCCCCGGCAGCCGTTGCTCCCGTTGAGATAATGTAATGAGGGAAACTCATTCGGGTTGTCAGATCATCGCTCACCCATTTTGAGCAGCTTCCCCGCAAAGAAGCGGAATTATTGTGCTTAATGGTGGAGCCCACCACCCACTGTTTGCACTTTGTTGGGGCTTTTGCAATAATTCCAAACATTTTGTGTCCTAAACGCGTGTTGATCCTGTGAAGTAGGCAACCCTTCGGGCTTAGTTGCTGCATACTTGTCTCCCGAATTCATTGTACTTGTATATACTATCGTGTTCAAATACTTTTGGCCACTGTATCCTGGTCTTGAAGCAACCCTTCACACACACACACACACCTCCTTAACGTGGGGTCTGTGCGAAGGGTTGCTTCAAGACCAGGATAAAGTGGCCAAAAGTATTTGAACCCGATAGTACTTCTCAGTTCTTTTAGTTGCATGGTGGATTAAATAATACTGGTTTGTTAAGAGTCATTTGTGCTAATGCAGTCGTGGTATAATCTCGAGCATCATTAGCTGCAAGCGCACTAATGCCTGGTTTCCCCAACCTTTTAACAGTGTAAGTGCCATATCTAACAAACTAACCTAATTGTCCGTTAAAATGTTTAGAAACTGCGTCTAAGATTAAAAGAACGGAAGTAAACTGAGTTATTGGCATAAAGATAATTTTTGCGTTAGTGGATTTTGCATACATTTTTTGACGATAATATTGCTGTCATAACAAGCAAACCCAATTTCACAGGTTTTAATTATGTACCGGTACGTTACTTATTTACGTAAAATGTGCAATTCTCACATTCTTGTCCCCTGGGCTCTTGGAAAGAAAATGTGTACTCGGTTTTATGCTTTACCTTTACTTTACCTCGTGTAACATACTGCAAATGAACCCACAATAGCACATCTCTGTCAGAATGTTGCTGTCGTTGGCCAAGGCTCCTTACAGTGAGCATCATGCTGGTTTCAGGTCACGAACTCACAACAGCGAGGGATGACTTGATTAGCGTGTTTCTCACAACAACGGTGCTCCATAATTATTGTGCCGTTCTTGATGGTTCCATTCACCCTGTGCTAGGACCCAACCGAATTCCCAACCAGAAACAATCGGCAATATACGCACACGATAATTACCGACTTTGCACGCCCCACTCCAGTCGGCTGGAGTTGGGGTCGAAACGTAGCTTGTGGCCACTCTTGAAGCCAGCACCTTATCACGTTTAGTGTCTTTATTAAGGGCTCCCCATGCATATTCATGCCCTGCTAGGAGATGGGGGGGCCGCCCTTTTCAAGTTGCCCGGCTCTTTTCTTGGCTTCAGGTGCCGACATCTTCGCCAGCCCTGGTTTGGTCACTCGGAAAAGCTAGCATCCCCCAGTCCACAACCACTGAAATACCAGCGATTTACTAATCGTGGGCCATTGTTCCATCCACGAGGTCCCTCCGGGCGGGGCCTTAGTTGTGATGCAAATGGGATTCCCAGGCTCCATCCCTTCCAATTGATTTTGAATATGAAAATGCCATCCATGCTCATTAAGCGGCTTCCTCTCAGCGCCTCACCTCTCAACACACCCCTAGATACGTCGCTTTTTCATTGGCCACGAGGCTCCCCTTTTTTGGAGCCCTCTAGAGGATTCGGTTATTCCCAACCCACGCTTTCCACTTTACCACTTTCATGCCGCCTAGGCTTATTGAGCATGCGCTAGGGAGTTGGTGGATGACTCTTTCCACACTAGCTCGGGAGGGATGGCAACCTGTAATTAGCCCAGGAGGTCAGGTGTGAAAGGTGCACTGCATGTATTTATGGGGAGGATTTGTCAGTCGATGATTACGCCTCCAATTGAATTTGAGAAGTCAGATCGCTCGCCTCCTTTGTGACGAGAAGACATGCGCAATTTATGTGACTCTAATTAGTGCAGTTCTTGAGCGTACTTCTTGACACGTGTTCACTAAAATGGCGGTTAGAAAGTTTTGGTTTAGTTGACACATCATATTCTAAAATTCACGTTGTATATGCCTCGGGATATTATTGTAAGTAAATATAGGGTTGAGAAAATTGTGGGGCTTGTTGTGGCTGCACTAATTTTCTGACAGCTGTGAGCACTATTAGGAGAATGTGCACCATTTCAATGGGGTAACATTGTCCAGTATATCCAGTACTGTATATTCCAAATGTAATCATCTGACAAAAAAGTTTTGGCCAGACGTATCCTGATTCTATACAACCATCAGCATTCTAGCACTTTAAAAACTGTGAGAGAGAATAATCTTAATGCTGATTGGTTGCATAAGATTCCACTAGCCAAAGCTTTTTTGACAGCTAATACTCTCTCTCTCTCTCTCTCTCACACACACACACACACAAAAACCGCCAAGCCTAATTATCCCGACGCTATACAATCATCAGGAGTTCACATGGAGTGGAAGGCCTGGTAGAGATTCTGATGAGCAACAAAAGGCAAAATGGCAAGGATGTATGGCTCAAGAGACTGCAAAAGGAAAAGTCGGGAAATGTTTGGTTGGGAAGTGTTTGGGGGCTCAATGATGTTTGCTGACGATATGGTAGCGGTGGTGGAGGATCCAGAGATAACTAAGAGTTATGATCAAGCAGGTGGCGCATTATTTGGGAGAAAATTCCTTAGCCCTAACTTCTAATAAATTAAAATAATGGCATTCAGAAATGGGGGAAGGATGTCAAAGAAAGATGAGTTGTATTGGTCTGTGGAGCAGAAAAAAGGTGGTTAGTAAATCCTATACATATCTGGGTCATTGGTTTCATCAAATAGGAGGGGGGAGGGTGTTTTTGAATATTTGAAATTTCAAAGGCGAGATGCTAACTGAGAGTGCCCAAGAATTCGTGAAACGGCTTGGACTTGCAGTAACACTCCAAAGTATACAGTATTGTCTTAAATGGAGCATTCGGTGCAGAAACATGCGTACACTACAGTACAACATGTAATGTATAGTAGGCTACTGTACTACACATACATACAGGTCTGAGAAAGATGGACTGAAATACGTAAATAGGCTACCACTATATTGGTTTGAGAGCTGTAGATACCTGTTATGGTACTAAAATCAGAACTGCATGACAAGGTGAATTACTTTAAAAGTGTATATTGTGAAATTCCTCTAGGGGTATGCAAAATTGAGATATGGCACCTCCTAAGGTGTTTTAAAGGCTGCGGGACCGATTTCTACGCAGCTCCTGGCCCTGCAACCAACGCTGCAGGTATGCATGGGGGTATCCATACTTTTCAGGATAGACAACTTCCATTTCAGCGGTTGCCATCTCCAAGATCTCCAGGACATTTTATTTATATTTATATTATTTATTTATACCACATGCATCATTTTGAAAGATGAATTCATGAACACCCTGTATAAAGAGCATATTTCCATTTTGGCCTGTGAATGGTTGGCTCTTCATATATTTTAACCAGTATTCTCCTATAAGGTCACTTGACAGCATAATATTTCTTATTTAATTTTGGCATTTAACATGATACCTTTTTGGACAACATTATTCAGATTACAAAATGTGCTGTATTTTATAGCACCCTAACCACCAGATCGCTGATGTCTATTTAATTGACGCATACGTGTATTTTTTAAGCCTGTACGACCTCTTTCATTGCCTGAAGTTCACGGAAAATCGCAACTTTTGGACTACCTGTACTCAGGTGTCACATCTCATGCTCAACCTGGTAGCCTTGGGGCTTGTCTCCTTTTTTTGTCGTGTCCCTTGAATTAAAGGTGTTCGTGTAAAAGGGGCGCATAGCAATGATGTAGACTTCAGAGGGGAAGCCGTACAAAATGCGGAAGCACGCTGGGCTGGCTGCCTTTTGGGTTTTCGGCGTAGTCTCCTTTGTTGCACGGCCGAGGAAGACAAAGAGCTAGCCTATATACTGGAGGAGTCGCGCCTCACCTCGCACCTCCGCGCCTCACCTCGCACCTCCGCACCTCTCTCTGCACCCAGTCATGCCAAATCTTATCAATATATGTTGGAATTAATAATAAATAGTGACGAGTAATTTGGTTGTGGTAAGGTGTTTTGGAGGTTGTGGTAGCCTTGCGCCCCATTTGTTGAAATTGATAAATGGCAATACCTACTGTTCCAGTGGCATTGACTCAAGGGACATTTTTTTTGCAATTCTAGCTTTCACTTCCTATAAAGTTGGCAGTGTCATGCATCATTTACACCAAATCATGGTCAACTCAGCAAAATAAAGAGATCCAGATTCCTATTTTATTTTCTTCCTAGCTGTAGAGTCACATATGCATTACAACCATATTTATGCAGTTTATTCCTTCAGACATTGAAAATATACAATTAATATGACGACCGTTAAAATCACAAGCAATAATTACTGTTCAATCTCACACTATACTGTATATACCCTCTGAATCATCCTGTATCTTCAAAAACCAATGTTAGTATTAAATCACGTCCTAATTATCAGTGACACAGCACACTAATCATAATTAGACAATGGGCGTGACCTACAGTATGACAGTTCGTTACATATAACTCTGAGTCATCTGGTGCTTGCCGGACACTCCGAGGTGGTCGCAGTAAAGAGGGGGATTCGAATATATATTTTTTTCTGTCCCCTATACACCCCCTCCACAATCGAGAAAACTTGTAATGGAGAGGAGTTTGATATAGTTCTCTCTCTCTCTCTCTCTCTCTCTCTCTCTCTCTC